>NW_019290817.1:0-15261 GCF_000500325.1 Leptinotarsa decemlineata
ATTTATATACAGTACAACATTTTAACGAAAATACCATTTGGTCGTATATTTTTCAATCCTCCATCCACCCTTTCACCCATGCGTGGTGGAAAACCTAACGTTGAAAATTAAAAAAAAGTGAGGAAGTATTCCTTGTGACAACATGATTGATGGATTTTTTATACTGGATTCAAGAACAAAGGATGTCAAAATCAGTAGATGAATAACGAAGCTACTAATCAAAATGTGTTCTTGTGAGAAATTATGGAAATAGCAAATTTTGAATTTTGACCGTTCAATACCCGATAGATAAAGCCCAAATCTATGACTAAAGCTTTTTTGAACATTATCTACTATTACTGGAGTGACTGAACGGATTTTTTGACAACCATGTACAGGTCCGTTAAAATAAATATTGTTTTCCATATAACTTAAAGAAAATAGTCTAACGGGGTTGAATCAGGTTATTTTGTTGGCTATTTGATGAGTCCTCATCTACCAATCCACCGATTTCAATTTGTATTTGGCATAAGTAATGAACAAGATACAAATATTTTGTAATTGCTATGACAACTTCTATTCAAATACAATTTGATGAATATCATTGTTATTCATCAACTGACTTTGACAAACTATATTTGTTCTGTTAACAAGTTTAGCGATCCAATAACTTTTCTGATGAATGGTTGGTTGGGTAACAGGATCAATTTTTTCTTGAAAAACCAATTGATTTCTTTCCGATGTTTCGAATTTCTTCGGCACGGCTCTGTAACAATGAATATTCATAAACATACCTCCTACAAAACTTATACGATTATTATCGTTTCAATATTACAAGAAATAATGAGTTATTGATTAAATTACTCACCAAAAATTAGTTTCTTCCTGTTGATAATAATACTATTCTAAAAACCATCAGACAGAGATGGTAGATTTTTTCAGAAAAATTATTGGATCACTAAACTAGTTAACTCAATAGTAGATACATATTAAAGAAAAATGAAAAACATTGCAACAACCAAATGTCCGAGACAACACCAACACAAATTGTGTGATCAGAATTTGTGATTCTGATAAGGCGGTGTTTGTTTTTTAATTAATGACAAAGAAAAATAATGAAAGAAGGGTTAATTATTCAGGTATTTTACTTATCAAATAGAAATATGCAGTATTAAGGCCATCGACATCTTGTTAACACTATCGCATTTGAGGATATGTATCAGTTCGCTCAAATCTAGAATAGCTGGATGATCAAAATAAAAAATGTGTCCACATTATTATTCATGTTCAACGAGGGCTATGGGTTTTTAATATTTGGTTTCTTAGAGTCTCTCATGTGTTCTGAAATTCAAAGATACCGCCCGGTTTGACCAACATATCATTTGTGACAGTTTCCACAGTTCAATTTTTACACCATATTGAGTTGTATTCCTTGTGGTGTTTTTGTTTTTTGTTTTGAGAAAGAATGCTTTCTAACTGTATTTTCATTTAAAAAGGCCACTTCAATTTGTTCGGTACAGAGTAGTATTCCAAGTTTATCAGATAAATTTTCTACAAATGGAATTTTGTGATATTTGGGCTTCATTCACCCTTGTATTTTGGGGAAAGGAACTTTTTTCTTTAATTATTTTTTCAATAAGTGCTCTGGGAAAATTATTTTTCACTAAGTAATTCTCAATTCATTGGTGGATATTTTTGTTATGGAATTCAGAATTAAATATGGCAATTGCTCTTGATTTCAAATTATATTTATTATTGAAAATCTATTGATTGGGCTATCGCAACAGGTACTTTGCCTCACCAATTTTAAAACTTGGGGTACTACTTAGGGGCAAATGGATGATGAATTGAAAGTAACATGCTCCAATGGCAAGAACTGAATTTCTTGAATCTATGAGCTGTATAATGGAAAATGTGAAGATGTTCAGTACCATAAATAATGCAGTGAGCTATTCCAAGATTTTCATTTCCAAGAATGAGTTTTTTTATTGATTCAATATGTCTCTTCGTCTGAGTCAAGAGCGCAGGATGTCATTTGGGTTCTATTATAATTATCATTCACATTTTCTTCTAGGACAACGCGCACTACAAATTCGAATATGGCGTTCACGACCCCCACACCCACGACCACAAATCCCAACACGAGCACAGAGACGGTAAACACGTCACAGGGGGATATACCCTGAAGGAAGCCGATGGAACCCACAGGATTGTCAAATACACTTCGGATCCCCACAAAGGATTCGAAGCTTTGGTAGAACGAGCTGGCCATGCTCAACACCCTGCCCATTATGGTAAACATGGAAAGCATGGTCACGGAGGACAAGGAGGCACCAGTTACGTTGGAGTTACTCACTGGACCAACCAAGGTAGTGATGGACACGGCCATGGACATTAGGATTTATGTATTTATTTATCTGTTAATAAAAAATAAAGGGAAATGAAATGAAGTGCGATTTGTTCTTTTTTTCATTTATTACTTTGGAAATATCGAGTGTTGCCTCTTTAAGCTTGGACAATAGCTTCCATTCTCCGTGGCATTCCTCGAGTTAGCGTTCAAATATACTCCCCTAGAGGAGTGTTACTCTATTCCTCTATGAACGCAACATGAAGTTCATTTCTATTCATAGGTGATCGGTCTTATGCGACTTCTCTCACCTCTATTAACATAGATCAGATATACTCAATTGGATTTGCATCTTGAGAACATACCTGATTGCTGCATATTGCAAGTACGTACACAAAATTAAATGCTTTATCCATTAATCAATTTATTCGAAATGAATGAAGAAACAATCTATAAGGAATGAACCAAGCTAGCATTAAAAATGGTTTTGAGCGTTAACCAAAAGCTCCTAGATCATAGGAATCTACTTTTGTTTTCCCTCGTACAATGACACCAAATTGGACCTCATTAGAGCATCTATATAATGTGAATTAATCTGATAAAATTTTCCTCCAGCTATTGAAAAAAGGAATCAAAATTGGTCTCGAAATAGAAAAATTATGGAAGATCAGAATTTGTTGGCACCCGAGGGCAAAACCGGAGCCCAATATCAATGCACAGGACTGTTTCTACTGCCATAGATCCAATCAGTAGTACTAGGCTCTACCACGAATGCATTGCTGGATTCAGTTGTCTTCAAAGAACAAACCTGAGTCAGAGAAGTTTTATACCACTTGTATTTGTAACTAACGTTACTGCAGTTTCGTCCTATGACGGCATTTTTAAAGTATTTCTTTGTATTCGTTTAAAAATGTCTTTGTAGAACGAAACTGCAGTAACGTTAGTTACAAATAAAAGTGGTAAAAACAGAGAAAGTTTCATTTCTCTTGTCTTCATTATCATTTCCTACCACGTAATAACAGCTACATCCAACAATTTGTTTGATACATTTTTTGTTACATACATACAATTTGAAAAGATACTAAGAAACAGATAAATACTTATTGGACTAGTCAACACTAAATCTAGATGTTAAAGATGTTAATTAATTTAAAAAGAACTTAAAAAAATAAATTAAAAAAAGATTTCAGTTACGCCCTGAAAAGATAAAAATAAGATTAAAATTACATTAAACCTTTTCATTTTCCGATTACTTTACAAAATTTAATTATCAACAACTTTTTTTTTATAAAGATCAATCAGATCAAGTTACTTAAGTTACTAGTTGATTTACACAGGTGAATCTCGCGACATGCTTTTATATCATATTAATTGTGTAATGACGTACTAAGTTGATAGAAAAACATTTAAAGGAAAAGATTACTCAAATTTACATTGTGCAGTACTGCAGGCTGAATCTTATTATTTACAATTAAATTTTGTAAAGTAATCGGAAAATGAATTGGTTTGATGTAATTTAAACCTTATTTTTATCTTTTTAGGGCGTCAGCGAAAGCATTTTTTTAAGTTTTTCAATATTAATTCATTTTATATTTTTTAGTTTTCGCTAGATATATTCCTTAGTCTAATAATTTCAGTTAGTGCGTCATTGTTACATAGGCGGGTGCCTGAGTGGGTGATTCACTACGCACCTCACTTCGCATTCTTTCAAGTCAGTGGCGTTTCATGTCAGTGTTTTCATTGGCAAATTTTTCTTGCCGTTTCAACTTCTTTTTCTCCAACCTTATTTTCATTTGTGTTGTCGTTTATTTATTTCCCACAGTGTTTCCACAGCTTCGTTTAGAAGGGTAAGAGCCGATATACAACAGGGTTCGACCAGGTGCCAAGAGGCGGTACGTTCACGACATCATTTTATACCCTGATGGCAGTCAGTCGTCGGTACGGCCTCAGCTCAACTTGGGTATTAATTTGGTAATATATGCGCCACATGTTTCAGCTTAAAGTTTACTCGTGCCTGACGAAACACCGTTCCGGATTTGATTTTGGAGTTTTCCGTCTCCTAGAGAGGTTGCAAACCAATGCTATTGACGCCCATCTCACCAAATTACAGAAATCATGATATGCCTCCTATGTCTGTTACTACTGTTGACCGTTGAGGAGTTCCTTGGTTTGGAGCCAACCATGGATGTGGCACCAATTTCATAGTGGACCCATCAACTGTCTATCATATCCGAACTGGTATGCAAAATCCCTACTGCCGATCATTGAGGAGTTCACTGGTTTGGAGCCAAAACTGAAGGTGGCAGCAATTTTATGGTAGACCCACTAATTGTCATCCATACCCCAATGGATGTGCAAAATTTCAGGTGCCTACTGTTAACCGTTGAGGAGTTCTCTCGTCTGGAGCCAATCCTGACAGCAGCATTACGATTTAGTACGAGATCTGGGCCTCCCAAAGGACTCAGCAGAAGTTTCAGGGTCTAGACTTGAAGAAAGACATATGTTAGCCTCCGGTATTTCATTTTCTTGGTACCGATTTAGAGAAAAGGAATTTGTCCCCTTTTTTACACAAGAGAGTGCCCTAGTTTCCAGCGACAATGTACCCGGCGTCATGGAAATGTTCAACATAACGTATGAATCAGAGAAATNCATGTCCATGTTTACCGTAATGGGCAGGATGTTGGGCATGTCCTACTCGTTCTACCACAGCCTCGAATCCTTTGTGAGGATCAGAAGTGTACTTGACAATCCTGTGTGTCCCATCGGCTTCCTTCAGGGTATATCCTCCAGTTGCGTGTTTTCCATGTCTGTGCTCGTGTTGGGATTTGTGGTCATGGGTGTGGGGGTCGTGGACGCCATATTCGAACTTGTAATGTGCGTTGTCCTGAAATGTTAATCTTGAGGTAGTTTTTCATCAATAAAATATATATTTTGAAATAAAATCTGTTCACGAAATAGAATTGTTATTACTTCACGATAGTTGAAACATATCGTATCTATTATATATAATATTCAGTAGTAGATTTCTCTTTCATTTTGAAAACTTATTACATTGTATAGTTCTTGATTTTGTCAAATTTTTGCCTCAACAACTTACGTGTCCACCATGATGGCCTGCAACTGCAACTCCAATAACCACGGCTAATATAATGACCTGTGAAAAAACAGAAATATCAGTCATTGGACTATAAAATCAACAAATTTTTAATATACATGCTTTTGGAATGGAAATAATGTCAAAAAATATTGTCGGAAAAAATATCAAAATATTTCAAAATTTCATTGATAAATTTCTATTTATTAACGAAAATTTTGTTATTTCGCAAAGCCATGAGAACAACCAGCATAGTTCCATTTCAAAGAATTACATTTATCTTGGACAATTTTTAGATCGAATGATATTCTTAAACACTATTTCTTGAAGTATTCTAAACTACATCGATTGAAAAATCAATTTCATTAATTTCATGGTTGTCAAATTCATCGCTATGTGGAAGAAGCGTTTCATCGCTGTGAAACCACAGAATTAACAAAAGTTTAGCAAATTCACTGTAAAATTCTGTTACACTCACTGATTTCATTTTTGTTGTTTGGTTCGAAGAATGTGAAGCTGACACAATGACTAACTTGCCTTCTCACTTATATACTCGAAAGTTTTGGTAAAAACTTGTAACGAAATTATATCACATATTTCAGAGATTGCATATCAATGTTTTGGTCCAGTGAGAACTTATTGCATAACCAGATAATATGATTTCGACTACCCTAAGAAAACCCACCGAAAAACATTCTTATTCAGTGGAAAAATCCAGTATCAATAGAGATTGAATATGAAACGTACACAACCGCCAGGAAAAGAAGTCACTGCCCAAATACTGATACACATCTATTATGTTTGTATGGAAGACCTAAAAATGATTGCAGAATCATCAACGTTCTAGAGAAGAAAGTCAACTTTTTTTCAATAGGAATGGGGACTTCTCTATCCAACAATACGTTTTCAGCCGAATCAATCAGGAAATTATAATTGCCTATCCTGCAGTCATTTATAATTTCGCACAAATTGCTAAGTTATGAAATGATCAAAGATGTCCTAACTACTATATCCAATGTTAGGCGTCATTTAAAAAAGATGAATTTTTGTTCAAATTCATGATTGGGATTTTTCATAAATCGCTCGCGTCAAAATGGACTTTCAAATCATACGAATTTTGAATATTACTGGATTTCACTGATATGAATCCTTTTAATAGAGGAATTTCACCAGAAAAAGAATCCATTATTAGGTCAAGGTTTTTATAAAAAAAATTTCATTTTTGAACTTGTATTTTTCCACATTGTTAATTGTGTAAAAATAAGGCTGAAAATCTGCGTAATTTCGGAGGAAATAAGGAATGATTCGTAATATACACGTAAAAATAAGAAAGTACTATCAATTTTTTTTAAAATATCATTCATTTTCTACATTGTTAATTGTGTAAAAATAAGGCTGAACATTTGCGTAATTTCGGAGGAAATAAGGAATGATTCGTAATATACACGTAAAAATAAGTGAGTACTATCAATTTTTTTAAAAATATCTAAGGGTTCTGCCAATCCTAAATCCAACCATAATAAAATACAGTTTCGTACTTTTTGTGTTTTATAAAAACAAATTTTCAACAAACACTTTTTTTTCGATATGAATAGGTATAAGAAAATGATTTGCACCTGTATAAATATATGATTTTTTAACAATTATAAGAACCACCTAATGTTTGTCTATTGTCTTCATCGAAATAAATGAACTGATATGTGTCCCAATTCATATCAATTTCGAATGTTACGCAGTAACTTCTCACTGGACCAAAACATTTAAAAGCGGCCATTGCAACCACGCTGTAATACTGTTTCGTTACGAGTTTTTAGATAAATTATCGAGCATATAAGAACGTAGTCAAATTGATCTTTCTATCAGTGTTGAATTGTCCAAACAAATTCCATCAAAAATGAAATCTGTGAGTTGTTCTAGATGATATAAAAATACATTTTTTGTTTCCTTCTTCTATTTTGAGAAGTTTATTGTTTTCATCAATATATAATTAACTTTCCATGCTGGAATTTTCATCGCTTTCACTCTTGTTTTGCAGATTTTTGTACTTGCTGTTGTTATTGGAGTTGCAGTTGCAGGACATCATGGTGGAGGAGGTGGACATGTAAGCTGAAAATGATTTGTGAAATGTTAAACCCGATAATAGTTTTTTCATAATCATATTTCTGATTTTCTGTTGATTTTCTATTAGTTTTTTTTTATCATATCGTAACGAGAGGTGGTTTAAGTATACCATCCTCTCATTTTAGAGCTTGGAAGCGCTGACTTAAATTCAAATCTTCATCAGATTTTCCAAGAATTATCTGTTCTTTCAAACATTTCAGTCTTTAAGAATAGTTTCCAGTGAGTCCTGAGTTAATCAACTTAACTTTCTACAGGACAATGCTCATTACAAATTCGAATATGGCGTCCACGACCCTCACACCCATGACCATAAATCTCAGCACGAGCACAGACATGGAAAACACGCAACCGGAGGATATACCCTGAAGGAAGCCGATGGGACACACAGGATTGTCAAGTACACGTCCGATCCTCACAAAGGATTCGAGGCTGTGGTAGAACGAGTAGGACATGCCCAACATCCTGCCCATTATGGTAAACATGGACATGGACACGGAGGACAGGGAGGCACCAGCTATGTTGGAGTTACGCACTGGAGTAACCAAGGAAGCGATGGACACGGTCACGGACATTAGTATTTTTGTATTTATTTGATATTAAAAAATAAAAAGAATTGAACCAAATGATATTTTACCACTATAGTACCTAACTACAAATTTATGAAATTGGTCAATTTGGTACTGAAAGATAGTGAAAAATTACTGGCAAGTGATCAGTACAGTATTATTAAAAATAGAACAAAGAAGACTTGAAGTGTCTGTGTCGTATCTTTGAATAGTTTATGAGTAGGTAGGTAGGTCTAAAGTGAGTGGGTCTATTCGACTCTCCACTGCAACCCACAAGAGATTATTGTGGTTCACACCTATTCACACCCGGCCAAATAAACCCAGCTTCTTAACGAAGCCGATTAGTTTGTATGGTGAGTGGTCATTCAGGTCAGATGGTGAGAGTACGGATCTGTCGAACTCTATGAACCTGATTCAGTCCCCAGCGGGGCAGGCACAAAGTATATGCTCTGCAGTTTCATCATTTTCCAGAGAGAGGCGACACACACACTGTCTTCCGACGGTCCAAGTCTCTGCATATGATGATTCAAATAACAGTAACCTGTGAGAAGGCCTGTTAGACCTCGTAGCTCATCCCTACTGTAGTCCAACAAGAGTTTCGGTATCAAGCTTGGAGTGAGCCAATCCTGGAAGATACTGCCAGAAGTCCATAAATCTTCTTGCCATCCAGGTGTTCAGTGTTTGTTTGGAAAAGCCCAAAGCAATGCCAGGTTCTGGTCAGATGGAGCCACTTGCAGCACCCTCCTTTGCTAGAAAGTCAGCAGCTTCCTTGCCTTCCAGGCCAGTATGGCCAGGAATCCAGACCAGAGACAATCTGTTAAGTCTTCCTATCGAGGAGAGTCGTTTTTGGCAGTTTGCTACAAATTTAGACGTTGCTTGGTAGTAGCCTTGGTAGTAGCCGCTTGACTGTCCGAGAATATTTTTATTGACTTGTGAGTGAGGTTGGATTTATCCAATCTCTCCGCATACAATTCAATGGCGTGAATTTCTGCGTAAAATACAGTCGCATAAGTTCCTAGGCAGGTAGATAACTCTGTCCTGGTCTGTGACTAAAAACACCTGCACCGGAACCGAAAGGTGTTTTTGATCCATCTGTGAACCAACAGCTATCTACTCTTCCGGAGGATCCAGTCCTCTCTACTCGGGAATAGTACTTCGGTCACCAAGCAATTGCACCATAAGTGATCATTGGTTTGACATTCATCACATAAATCCAATAGATTTGTTCGGGACCTAATCCCCAAGTTTCACCACAAATCCTTCGACATGTCCTTAGAGACAGTCTGGCTTTGTGTAAAACTTTTTCCAAGTGAGCATTCCAGGTGAGTCTTTTATCAAGGACAATGCCAAGATATTTCACCTCCGTTTCAAATGGAATGACCACACCATTTAGGAAAAGTGACGTTAGATCGTCCAATTTTCTCCTCTTGGTGAAGGGGATTAACACAGTTTTCCTGGGGTTGACAGACATCTGTTTCATCAAGCACCAACTGTGAACAACGTCCAACACGCTTTGGAGGATATCACAAGCTACCCTTCCCGACATGGACCTTGCCAGGATGACAAGGTTATCTGCATAAGCTTGCAGATTGACTTTTCTTCTGTCGAGGGCATCAAGCAGACTATCCACCAGAAGCGACCACAGAAGGAGAGATAGTACCCCACCTTGAGGGCAGCCCTGGTGACGCTGAACCTGATAGTCTCGCCTTGAAAAGTCCTAGTTGCAGTTCTGTTTACTAGCATGGCATTGATTTAGCCAGTTGAGGTCGATCCTATACCCTTGCTAGCCAGAGACAATCCTATAGATTTAGATAGTGCATTATCAAATGCTCCTTCAATATCAAGAAATACAGCAACCGCAATCTCCTTGTTGTCAAGGGATTGGGAAGTTTTCTCAACGAGATTGTTTAATGCTGAATCTGTCAATTTGCCGGTTTGATAAGCATACTGGTGATTATTCAGAGGGGATGCATATAATGATACCCTCCTGATATGTCCGTCCAGTATCCTCTCAAGTCCTTTCAGCTGGAAGGATGTAAGGCTGATTGGTCGTACCGATTTGGGGTGTGTATGGGTCTCTCCGGCCCACTTTAGGTATATATACCATCCTTGCCGCCAACCAACTAGGTGGTATATAATTCCTCGCCAGACTAGATGTGTACAATTTTTTGAGAATAGGTAAAATTATTTCCAGTCCGTTTTGAAGAAGAGCTGGAAATATACCATCCTGTCCGGGAGATTCGAAGGGCTGAAAAGACTTGATAGCCCATTCTTTGCGACGTCTCAATCGTTCTTTTTTGGGCGTTTAGCGCCCTCGAATATGGGAAGTCTGTTGTTACCAAGAGTTAGATTTCCAGGAAAGTGGTTTTCTATCAAAAGCTCTAACGTTTCTTTATTAGAGGTCGTAAATGTTCCATCGAGTCGTTTGAGCTACCCAATTTCAGCAGTCGGCTCTCTAGAGAGAATCGTGTGAATTCTTGTGCTACGAGGTAAATCAAAGATACATTGGTCGTACCGATTTGGGGTGTGTATGGGTCTCTCCGGCCCACTTTAGGTATATATACCACCCTTGCCGCCAACCAACTGGGTGGTATATAATTCCTCGCCAGACTAGCTGTGTACAATTTTTTGAGAATAGGTAAAATTATTTCCAGTCCGTTTTGAAGAAGAGCTGGAAATATACCATCCTGTCCTGGAGATTTGAAGGGCTGAAAAGACTTGATAGCCCATTCTTTGCGACGTCTCAATCGTTCTTTTTTGGGCGTTTAGCGCCCTCAAAGATGGGAAGTCTGTTGTTATCAAGAGTTAGATTTCCAGGAAAGTGGTTTTCTATCAAAAGCTCTAACGTTTCTTTATTAGAGGTCGTAAATGTTCCATCAGCAGTCGGCTCTCTAGAGAGAATCGTGTGAATTCTTGTGCTACGAGGTAAATCAAAGATACTCTCACAGAACTTTCTCCAAGACTCCCGTTTTGCCTTTCTAATTTCCTTGTTGTATGTCGTTAGAGTAGTCTTATAAAGCTCCCAGCTACCTAACTCTTTAGCTCGATTGAATGAATTATAAAGATTTAAAAGCCATAAAAAACAGATTTAGGAGGTATTTTAGTAAAAAATTGTCAAAAAATTAGATAAATAATAGGGTTACAGCATTTGTTCAAAATTTTATTTGTTTATTACCAAAAGGAGAACAAAAAAGACTTGAAGTGTCTTTGTCCTATCTTCATTAGTTCAGTTATGTTAATAACAATGATTAAAAACCATGAGGAATTGCCAAACGCAAAAATAGAAAAATAAAAAAAAAAATGTAAAAATAGGGAATTTTTCTTACACAAAAAGTGATTATTTTTATATCAACACGCTTTTATTAGCTTCACCAGTATTAACACGCTTTCATTACCTTCACCTGTATGTATGTATACATGTTTGTTTGTTTGTCAGTTTTTTTGTAATTCCAGAATTATCAACATTATTGCTTGATCAATTCGCGGGCAGATGGGGCTTTACGTAACCCCCTTAATATATCGACATTATTGCTTGATCTATTCGCGAGCAGATGGCGCTGTACGTAAGCTCCATAATATAATTCGAACTCACTTTTCATTTGAAAAAAGTATTTTTTTCAGCACGCGCGCCTGCTGCCTTGGGCTTGGTAGCTGATTTTTAGGCTCCCTCTTCGGAATTGGAAAATATCAATGGTCATTTTTCTAAACAATATACTGCTGATTGATGCCAAAGTTTAGATAAAATAAATATAGTTTAAAAAGACTAAAAAACACGCTTTTATAGCATACGAAACTGAAAAATGAAAAAGACCTTCGAAGTAAAAAGATGAAGATTTTTTTTCAATAAGTCTAAAACGATAACGAACGAAAAATACTATTATTATTGTGAAAAAAGCGTGAGCCCTCTGTACCATATTTTTTGTATATCAAGCGCCTGTCGCTTTTTTCACAATAATACTAGTATTTTTCGTTCCTTATTGTTTTAAGCTTATTTAAAAAACATATTTTTAACTTTTTAGTTCGATGTTCTTTAAAATCGTGTTCTCTAGTTTTTTGAACTATATTTATTGTGTCTATAAGTTTTACATGGTCTGAAATCACTATTCACGAAAGATAAAAAAATCATAAGGTGTGCCATTGAAAAAATATTACTTGCATCGTTAATCTGATATGCATGTTTCTGTATAGTAACCAAAGTCCAATCGTCCCAATGGAAGGGCCCAGAAGAGCCAAGACAAAAAAAGCACGCCAAGTTTGATCAAATGTCAAGGTTAAGTCATCAACGATTCAATTTATTTTCTCCATTCTAGAATATTTACACATTTTTATTGTCATTTCGCAGATTTTTGTACTTGCTGTAGTTATTGGAATTGCAGTTGCAGGTCATCATGGTGGAGGTGGACATGTGAGTTGAAAACTGTTATGTGAAACGATTGGGAATTTTGTTATATTTCATACGTGGTTAGAATATTCAAGAATTCGATCAATAGTAGTCTTAGTTCCTGCTTTATATATAGTTTGTTTTCGAATGTTGTTAATCTTTCAAAGTTTATACAAATGTTACATCTGTTATTTGTTCGAAAATTCGTAAAACCAGAAAAATAATTTTTGAAACTTGCTGATGAAATTAATTAACTTCCTACCGTTGACAAAAGAACTTTTTCGCGGAAATAATTGATCCCTGCATCAACTACAAGATTATCTACTCAAAATGCTAGTACCTATTGTTCATGGTTTTAAATAACTGTTTATTCATTAACTCGACTTTCTACAGGACAACGCTCATTACAAATTCGAATATGGCGTCCACGACCCCCACACCCATGACCACAAATCCCAACACGAGCACAGACATGGGAAACACGCAACTGGAGGATATACCCTGAAGGAAGCCGATGGAACCCACAGGATTGTCAAGTACACTTCTGATCCTCACAAAGGATTCGAGGCTGTGGTAGAACGAGTAGGACATGCCCAACATCCTGCCCATTACGGTAAACATGGACATGGTCACGGAGGACAAGGAGGCACCAGCTACGTTGGAGTTACGCACTGGAGTAACCAAGGAAGCGATGGACATGGGCATGGACATTAATTAAGACGTACCTGATATAGAAATTTTGTGATATAAGAAATAAAATTATCGAAAACTATCTGATTTCTCATTTTTTCTAAAAAACTCCAGAGGGACTTATTCATTGTCCAAACTGTTGGACAGTTTATAGTTCACTTGATTCCAGTTTTTGATCCATAATATCTTCAAATCTTGAAATCTCGCTAAGATTCAAAGTTGAGAAGAGTACTGACCATTTTCCTTTAAAAAATGTGAATGCTGTGTCTGCAATTCTGCAAGTTACATTATAAATATTGGGAAAAACTGCTTTAGTAAAAATTAGTAGATCGAACAATAAAGTGTCGTTATTGTACGCCCCAAAAATACCCGAGATTTGCTTCACAACGCTTGAGTATTTCGAAAGATTAACATTAACGCCCTCAAACATCCAGAAACTGTCTCAGAAGAAACCGACCAAGTCCATCAGAAAATTGTAACATTTTCAAGTCGTAAAAGTTGGTTGCGTGGAGTATTTCATCGTAGCAATAGCCAACATTCAATTCTAGTAAATATAATTAACCTGAATTGGTTTCACACTATCAGATACACAAATGTATGGGGGTTTTAACATTATTAGCAGAACAAAGAGAAACGATGCAAACAATTTCAAGGGATTGAAAAATGACGTTTTCTCTAATCATATAAAGGTCCCAATAACTACGATACTCAAACAAAAGTTATCTGTAGGTGCCAAGAGCATTCAATGTTTTTTGTCCCGCTTTAAAAGTGCAATATTTCCAATAACGCTTGGAATGCTTTGCCATACCTAAAACCTTTACCATCTTGAACGATCATCAATATGGCTTTCAGAAACAAAGATCAACAGGTGATCTTCTATCATATGCCACCCATATTTGGAATAACGCATTTCTAACACCATTGACCGTGTGTGGCATGAGGGTTTGCTGGCCAAACTTCGATGCTATGGCTTGTTGAATCATTTTTGTGTATGGCTCCTCAGCTTCCTGAAAGAACGTTTCTTGCAAGTCGATGAAAATCTGTCGAATACTTTCACCATCAACGCTGGTGTTTCCCAGGAATCCATCTTGTTTCCAACCCTTTTCATATATATCAAAGACTTATTGGAAAACACGAAGAATCCAAAATATTGCTTTGCTGACGATAGCACACTTGTCTCGTCATACCATTTGGATTCCAAGGCATCGGCTGCGGGTGCACATCTTCACCGGTAGCATATCTCAATGAGGATCTAGAAGTGATTTCGAACTGGGGTGAAACTAACCAGGTTCAATTCACTGCTACAAATAATATCTCCGAACTGGATATTATAACGTTAGGACAGACAATTCCGCTTCCTGCTTCGATAGATTTGTTGGTGGTTAAAATGGACACCAATATGTCTTGGCACAATTATGTAGCTGGAATTGCAAAGGTTGCCGCTCAAAAGCTTGGAACACTGTTTCGAATCAGAAAACTGTACACACCTCAGCAACTTCTGATGCTCTATAAAGTTCAGATCAGACCTTGGGAGTATCGTTCTCATGTATGGAGCTCTGCCCCTAAGCATACCCTGAAGCTGCTGAATTCCATCCAGAAAAGACCCATCTGCCTGATCGAAGACGCGAACTCACTTGTAACCTTGATACTCTGGAACATCGAAGAAAGGTTGGGGATTTGTCTCTCTTCTAAGATAATTTCACGGGAACTGTTCAAGTGATTTGACACATTTGATTCCACCAAGATTGTACATATCAGAAATACGCGACGGACTGTGGCTGCTCAACGTTCTGAAGTTCAACTCAGTACACCTGGAACTTCACTGTTTAAGAACTCTTCCATTTGGAGAACTACGTTTATGTGTAATAAACTTCCTGAGAATATTTTTCCAAATGGATTTAATCTTCAGCGATTCAAATCCAATGTGAATCATTACTTTTGCACATGCGCCGCTGTCAGAGCGCCTTAAGGATTTTGCAGTAGAACTCTTCATGATATCACTTTATTTATTTATTTATTTACGGGTGAACCCCAATATTTATTTACAATAAATTGTGTAACAATAAAAGCTTATACTATACTA
>NW_019290817.1:24032-106220 GCF_000500325.1 Leptinotarsa decemlineata
ACACCTCAAAAACCTCCTATTACCAAGTTTCGTTTAATTAAGTTCAGTATTTCAAAAGTTATTTGAAAAAAACGAAAATAAAAATAAAACTTCAACATCCTGTATCTTGGAAACGAAGCGTTTCCGGACATTTATTTATTTGGACAATTCATATTAGAATATTGTGAGGAATCACTTCCTGAAGTTTGTCAAAGTACTTTTGAATCACCCTGTATGTTGTTTAGGAATATACGTACACAAGGTATTCCTGGAGTTTATGGGAATAACTGGGATAACTGGAAATATTGTTCCAGAACATCAGCCATAGTTGATAACTAACACTAGCGAAACCCCAGAAGAATGTAAATGATTTTTCACATCAATTCATAAATCATATTTCTATTATTTATCAACATAACCCTTGTATCATCAAAATTTCAGTAAAGAAATTACGATGTGATCTTCAATCTCATGCCATTACAAACTCACAAACTATTATCAGAACGACTCTTGGAAAAACGGTATCTAAATGAAATTAGATTTTCAGACGTATTATTAGTTGCTTGGTTTCAATAGGTAGATCTTCGTGGATAGATATTAAGACAAAATTCATTCAATTTCTGAATAATTTTATTCGGCTTTCCATACAGGAAAATCACTCTTTGTGAAAAATAATATATAAAGGAAGTGGTGGAATATGTTTATATTCACATTTCATACAACATATATTTTGTTGATGGAGTTTGCCAGTTTCTCATTTTGGATAATAATATTTCCATAAACTCATTTTCATTCTCTTACTTATTCTGCCATTCCTTCTCAAAATTTCCTCTTCATGGATAGAATCATTTATCGTCAGTCACGATCTGTATCTGTGTCTGTAGAGTAGGTAGGGTGAGTGTAGCACATGTGACCTATTGTACATCCTCCCGAAGAATTGTTCTTCTAGGTCATCGTCCATCCTGTCCTTTCCAGGAAGGTGGACAGGTCACTAGGAGACATCTCCTTTATATTGGCAGGTGTAGGCCAAAACTCGCCGAACACACACTCTTTTTGGCAACCGTGTCTCATGGTGTCTCATGGTGGTCTCCGCGAAGATTTTGGAAAGTACATCGACATTACTGTCGTTGCGCGGCTTCTTCAACCTTTATGGGGTTCCCTCCGTGGGGGTGACAAGTGAGGGAGCTTTCCTATTGGGCAGCCGGTTCCTTCCCTTTATTCAAGGCGGATCTCTTGGCGCCCGCTGCAGGAAGTGCCCTTGCTGTTGGAGGTGGAGTGGGGACGGAGTAGGGTGCACTTATAGTTGCTGCCACTCCTGCCAAATGCGCTTACGCTTTGGCCTTTGTATTACATCACGAGGTGATCTGTGGTGTGACAAGCCTCATTACAAGCGGTAGATTGGGGTGGACATTTCTGCACATCCTCAGCCACCGCCTTAGATTGAGGTGAGCACTTCTGTCCAGCCTCGGGATTGGTTTTTATTGTTTCTGTTTTTGTGTTTGTTTCATTCATGAGTGTTCCCACGAGTAGCAAGGGAAGAGTTGGTCACTTCTGGCAGAGAATTATCACTTTATATAATAGAGATAGGCCATGAAGTTTCCACCGATTACTCATAGACAACCATTCCGTAGTAACTAAGGTATGAGAGATTCTTTCGAACTTCCGGATTCCAAAAATAAGTCTTAGGCAGGAATTTTGCAGTTTTTGGATTCTAGATGTATCTCTTGCTGTCAGACAGGGCCCATAAACGAAATCGCAATAGCTGGCTTGGGATAGTACCAGAGAGTTGCATAAAAGAGTTTTGAGTAACCTACTCAAAATATGTCTATGATCATATAAAATTTTAAGTTTTGCGTAAGATTTCTGAAGTATGAAAGATACATGATCGGAGAATTTTAACTTACTATCGATAAATAATCCAAGGTTTTTAGACTTACCTTTCACAGTTAGTTGATTACCTTCTAATTGAATGTTTATATCAGGTAGATCAATAGGTCCAAATAATATAACAGCCATCCAGCTGTCGGCACGATTCCTTACACCTCAGCTTGGGTAGGCTGGTCCGCGGTGGCATGTTTTGTGAATGCTTTTGGGGAGTTTTAGTTCCCCTCGCCCTACTTATTTCTGCTACTGACCAGGAGTCCGGCGACCCCGTTCGTAAGGCCACATTGGCTTCCCGGACATGATTTTTCATGCTCTTTTTTGGGTTTTATATTTCCTTAACAAAGCAAAATCAATAGAGAATCTTTTGAAATGTAATAAAGGGCAGAGTGAAAAAGTACATGTACCTAAATAAGCTATCTAACTTTGATAGAATGTAACACATTTACTATCTTTTACGAGAAACCTGAAGGCAATTATCGTCAAAAAGACTTAGTATACATCACATAAATTTTATGAGGGTACTTCAGACACATTATCTCCATATACATTTTTATCAACTCAAGTATAGGATTACATTTCAACAAGCATACCTACTGCTCATGTGTATATCTGTATATATGTATATTAATTTATTGATATTAGTTACTCATATCCTCAATTTCAACCCAGTAATGTTTGAGGACAAGATGCATTTCTTATGACACAAATTGGAAAACAAGCCCTTTCGAAACAACTACTTTCATATAAACATTGAATGAAAGAAAAATACTTCCGAAACAACTACTTTTACCTGAACATTGAGTTTTACAATAAACACTTTTTCCTATTCAGTTTATTCTATAAACTTTTGTTATGGAAATAAATCAGATATCACTCACAAGATTGCTACACAATAAAGTATATAAAAGTGATAAAATTTCACCTACATTGAACACTGTCATCCTCAATGGCGAACAGCCGATGTTTTGGATTAAGTCAATTGCAATGTCGGAGAGCCGGAGGACAGTGGGACGCACATGAGGTCACCTGGATCTACACTGCAATAAAATTACCGACAGTTCTACAAGCAACGGCCATCCAAAAAATTATATCAAATACAGCGACTGGCTTGTTTAAACATCACAGGAGCCATGAGAACAACACCAAACGCGGCAATGAAATTATTTACTGGTCCGACCCCTCTGAACCTGTATGTTAAAGGGGTTGCGTTAATGGCCATGTTATGATTGCGCACTGCTAGTGTAAACCTGGAAGTAGGAATGGGTCAATTGAGGCTAAGCCTATGGCAAGAAGTGCTTACTGCGCAACTTCTGCTGCAGGCAGCCAATGATACAAATGAACCCAGGTTTGTGTTTAATAAACCCTACAAAATAGAAATAAAACAGAACACAGAGCCAGATGCTGCAAATGCAATATGCATATATACATACGGCTCAAAAACCAAAGAAGGCTATAGGATGTGGAGTTTACTCCAGATCACTAAGCCTGAGGATTAAGGGGGGAATAGGAAAAAATACCAGCATGGTTCAAACAGAACTGGCTGGTATCTCAATCGCCACAAGAGAAATGACCAGGAAAGGAATTTTTGGCAAAAACATGACAATCTGCACTGATAGCTGACAAGCACTATTAGCCTTGAACAGACAGCGTGTTACCTCAGGGCTAGTACTAGAGTGCCACCAAGATTTAGCCAAAGCCTCGGTAGATAATAATATTATCCTGAAGTGGATTACAGGGCACGACAGGAGTGAAGGTAATCACATTGCTGACTCTTTCGCCAAGGAAGCGGCTGGACTAAGAATTTTAGGACCCAGTGGCACCTCCGGCCTGATGACTTCGACAATTGCGGACCTAGCCAAACGTCACACCCATGCTCAATCCCTAAAGAATGTTTAGCTTTCTACTACTTCATCTTTGATTTAAAAAATGTGAAAATCTACCAATGGAAGGAAGAAAGCAATTGATTTCAAAAGTGAATTCTTTACAAAAATGTGTAGGTCACGCATAGAAATAACTGTCAGTCACAAACTGGGAAAAAATCCCTCTCGAAATAATTACTTTCATATGAAAATGGAATTACACGAAAGAAAAATATAATTACAATTGATCACAGCTCTAAAATAGCCATCAATGTTCAAAACAACTGATATTAATTCTGTATTCAGAAAAGATGACAGAACTATCGTATCAAAATGCAAACGAATATACTTCATTTCTAGAAAAAATATTGAAGAACTAACTATTTGAATGAAAACAACATTTTATGAGATCGCCAGTTAGAATTTACACAGAGTAGGCCAACAGAAAATAATAATACATATCTAATAGGTAAAAATTAGCCAATACTTTGAAAAAAAAACAAGCGAGAAAGATATTCGAAGGTTTTTGATACGGTCAGTTATAGTAACTTCTTGGGTGATGGAAGGGAATCGGAAGCAGATCAATCTGATACGAGTTGATTAAAACATATTCAACGTACACTTCAATGTGAGATTTTCACTAGTTTACAGATCCGCAACGTGTGTTTCACTCACGTGTCTATAGTTTGGACACGCCTGATGCAAATGTTGGTATCAAAACCTGTTTATCATCAAGACCTCAAGTAACGGAGTTGCTTCGATGTTTCAGGCTATCAAGGTTGCACGTGATATTCGCATCTCCAATCAGGCGGATGCTTCTTTTCTGGATGGAATCCAGCAACTTCAGGGTATGTTTGGGGGCAGAACTCTATACATGAGAACAATACTCCATAGAAGGTCTAATGTGAACTTTATAAAGCATCAAAAGTTGCTGAGGTGTGTACAGTTTTCTGATTCGGCACAATGTTCCAAGGTTTTGTGAAGCAGGCTTTGCAATTCCAGCGACATGATTGTGCCAAGACATATTGGTGTCTATTTTAACCTCCAACAAACTTTTCGAAGCAAAAAGCGGAATTGTATGACCCGATCATTATTATATATGCTTTGGAGACATTTATCTTCTTGGAGAAAACCGATGCCTGGGTTTTTGTGGCATTGAATTGAACCTGGTTACTTTCACCCCAATTCAAAATCACTTCTGGATCCTCCTGCTGCCGGTGAAGATGTGCCTCCGTAGCCGATGTCCTGGAATCTGTTCTATAACGTAATTCAAATACATACATTTTTGTAAAATAGATTTCTGAAATAAATATTATTATTGTCAATTACAATAAGAATTTCGGTTCAAAAAATAATGTTTTCAGTATTTTACGCTTATCTGAAAAACGCTTATCTGTAAATCCAAGAAATATTCATCTCACTGGAATAGTAAAATCTCAAAATATCCATTTTTCACAAAAAACAAAACAATTACTTCCATGTCATTCAAATTATCAACAAATTTGAAAGGCTTTTGTTTCACATCATTGGCTATTGTTGGTTCATAAAATCATTAACTTCTTTATATTACAGCATTTGACATAATCTCACTATCTTTTTTCATGTTAGTCAATCAAAGTAGAGTTGAATGCATTAATTGAGATGAATCGCACGCGTCTTGATCTCATTAATGCACTTGATTAATGAAGCAAAACATCGGCGTGCAAATTTTTTGCAAAACTGTGAGAATCGGTTTCGTTTGAGGTTTTTTCCAGATGCAGCTGATGGTATATAAAGTAAGAGTCCCGACAAAATCTGTACCAGTATCAATTTGTACATTCAGTACAAAATGAAAATAGTAAGTATGCATCAAACTAAATAATCTACGAAAAGAATTTCAATTTTATGAAAAATAAAGGAAAATCTTCCTATAACAGTTTGAATTAACTTGGTTGACAGAATAAAGAGGTTATTTTTGTAAATAGTGAAGTTTTAAATTCCCAATTGATTATCTCATTATCCTATCTAAATGTAGTCTTTGAGAATACAATGAACCAAAAGTTATTTTCTATTTAGAAATAATATTTTTTTTTCCCAGGTCACCCTTTTAGCGACGATTGTGGTTGGGTTAACAGTAGCGGATCATCCTGGAGGAGGTGGCGGACTTGTAAGTTAAATAATTATGATAATTAATATTTTATTCAATTTCAATCAGCTGCATGATATTGCAAAATCCATATCATTGAGCGGTATAAAATGACATGCATTCAAACTTTTTATGTATATTAAAACTTCCATCTATAATCGACAGAAAAAATTAATGATAAGGTAAGAGGAAACGAACTAGGTAGAATATTCAGAATAAAACGTATCCTAATCAAGATATTCGTTTACTCTACAGAAACACTTTTCTTTAAAGTATTTCTCTATGACAGACACCAGATCTCTTTTGATTTAAGACTTTTGATGCCCACATAAAATGGACTATGGTCATACAATATCATTAAATATTTGGGGAGAGTAATTGTTTCACATCATCTTGTAGAAGAAGACTATTATGAAATTTTATATTTTTTTCGAACAGTTCCTGGTGATCTTCAACAAAAATTATATTCTCGTCATGGGCAGACAGAGCAATGACAAACATGTTGTTTGTCGTTCGTTTCAGCCTAGCTCGAGGAATGATACTTCGAAAGGAATTCGATTTTTAATTATCGAAAATCATCGACTTTATGTTGATGATAATTACCTTGCACTGACGAGTAGTCAAAAACCAAGTCCAAATATCAAAGTAATGATTCTCTGTTATCTCTGGAAATGATGAATATCAATTCACAGTATTTCTTTTTAGAATATTCTGGAATAAATGACGGCATAATAAACACTAAGTAGCTATAAGTCACTGGCACTGTTCACTATTTTCGATTCAAACTCTATATTTGTTTTTAGTCACGCACAAGGAATGAACTGAATAAAAAATATCATGGGATAATTTTCGAAATATACCGTAAAACAGTTTTAATGTGTGGTGTTATCTCAAATCTGCATATTTATGTTTTCTTGATTGTGAAGTGAAAATGCAAAGTAGATCATCATCAACTGTTGTTAATCTTTCAAATAATATATAAAAATTGGACCACCTATAAAACAAAAAAGAAAATAGAACCAGATTTTTAATGATACTCTTCGATTCGTTTCACAATGACAAAGAATAATGAATAACTGAATCTTCACCAGTCAGCTCTATTTAACCAATATTCTCTTTTCAGGGAGACACGTCTTACATATTCGAGTATGGCGTCTTCATCCCTAGCTTGGACCAGAAATCCCAAAAAGTTAATAGGGAATATACCCTGAAGGAAGTTGATGGTAAACAGCATATTGTTAAGAATGATCTGGGATCCCACGACGGGTTTGAAGCTGTAGTAGAACAGAAACCGACACATTATAATGAATATGAAGAATATGGGCAAGACCAAGGGGGAAACGGAGGCATCAGCTACGCAGGAGTTTCCCATTGGAGCAATAAAGCTAATTATGGACATTCTCATGCAGGTGGTGGTCACGGGCATGGGGGTGGTGGCCATGGGGGTGGCGGTCATGGAGGAAGTGGACACGGATATGGGCATGGAGGTGGTGGTCATGGAAATGGTGGACATGGACATGACGGTGGTGGTCATGGAGGCGGTGGTCACGGAGATGGTGGACATGGAGGCGGTGGTCACGGAGACGGTGGACATGGACACCTTGGTGGTGGTAGTCACGGACATGGTGGTGGTGGTGGTCATGGACATAGTGGTGGACATGGAGGTAATGGACATGGAGGCGGTGGTCACGGAGACGGCGGACATGGACACGGTGGGGGTGGTCATGGACATGGCGGTAGTAGTCACGGAAATGGTGGTGGTCATGGACATAGTGGTGGACATGGAGGTAGTGGACATGGAAGCGGTGGTCACGAAGATGGTGGACACGGACACGGTGGTGGTGGTCATGGACATGGCGGTAGTGGCCACGGACATGGTGGTGGACATGGAGGTAGTGGACATGGAGATGGTGGACATGGGCATGGAGGTAGTGGTCACGGTCATGGTGGTGGACATGGAGGTAGTGGACATGGAGATGGTGGACATGGGCATGGAGGTAGTGGTCACGGTCATGGTGGTGGTGGACATGGAGGTGGTGGACACGGAAATGGCGTTGGTGGTCATGATCATGGCGGTGGTGGACATGGACATGGCGATGGTGGACATGGGGGTAGTGGGCATGGATATGGTGGTCACGGAGGTGGTGGTTACGGACATGGCGGCGGTGGTCATGATCATGGCGGTGGTGAACATGGACATGGCGATGGTGGACATGGACATGGCGATGGTGGACATGGAGGTAGTGGGCATGGATATGGTGGCCACGGAGGTGGTGGTTATGGACATGGCGGCGGTGGTCATGAAAGTGGTGGACATGACGGGTATGATGGGCATGGTCATGGAGGATATGATGGTCATGATTATGGTGGTCATGATGATAAAGGTCATGGTGGATATGGTGGACACGGTCATGACGGATTCAGTCATGGAGGACATGAAGGACATTGGCATGGTGGACAAGGCCACGGTGGATATGGTGAACATGGCCACGATGGAAATGGTTATGGTGGACATGGTCATGGACATGGAGGACACGGTTGGTATGGAGGAAATGGTGGACATGGTGGACATGGACATGGTGGGCATGGTGAAAATAGTGGCAAAGATGGACATCTTCAAGAATATGATACTGGTGCTGGATTCAAGCATTGAAATTGCGGACATTAACGATATATGAAACTGAATAAATAACAGAAAAAATCCTTTTTTTTTCATTCCTGACATGAGATATATTCAATATTATTATCCATACACCAACCCATATACTGACATTTTTTTATGAACTTCATTTGTTGAAATTCATAGAAAATATATTTTTATGTGGTCGGCAAATTCAATTTTTCGAGTCAGTTGGTTGCAACTTTGATTTTATTCTTTTCTACAGAAATATTTGTTGCGAATTGATAACAATCATAATTTGGTTATTTTACTGTTAGTTCCAAAATCTCACTTTTAATTATGTTAATATAAATTTGTAATAGAATTACTTTACGCGTCGAACGACAGACCAATAAAGCGGATATGCCAAACTGAGGTATCAAAGACAGAATACTATTGTGTTGGTACTCCAAACACTTATCGCCTTGATACTTATGACCGTGAACAATATAGAATTATATATTATTTTTTGGGGTCACAGAGGAATAAGTCAATTCCTCAATTTCCAAAGACAAAATTATTCAAATCACTTGAGAAAGCTACTGTGCTAGCGAATCATATTGTGATATATTTTTCAAATAAAGTTTGTGGAGATCAAATCGTTAGGTGTAGTTTTTGAAATTACTATGGATCTTCATCAAGTAACGGCCGAATCAATCAGAAAAAAAAAGTAAGAGCGTCAGCATATTTGTATTTTTTTGCTTTCGCATCAACCAAGTGTAATCAAGCAATACACATAACCTCACCTTATTCAAATGAGAGATGATATGTTGACTGTTTATAATTATTCAAACTATGAGAACCTAGGAAAGTGTAATATCTTTGCAATTTCAATAATTAACTTACCTGTCTTACAAAATATAATTTTTCTTTCTGTTTGAAGACCGCTGGAGTGAAGCTCGAAAAGACTATGAATAATCCTTCAAATAACTAGATACTAGTTTAATAGGTAGCATTTGAAAACTCTGGCGTGAAATGAATCTATTAAAAACATTTTTCCCTCACCAGAACGAAAATACTGTCTCACAATGCTCGTTTCACTGCCCAATAAGGGAAAGACAAATTTTCCAAATAACTATAGACCAAAAGCTTTGCTTTCAGAGATATCAAAAATCGTTTAGAAAGCCGTGAATCACCATATCACTATATATTTGGAAGGCTTTAACTTCTTGAGCGATCTTCAATATGACTTTCGGAAACAAAGATCAACAGGTGACCTTCTATCGTATGTCAACCATATTTGGAATAACGCAGTTTGAGAAACATGGAGGGACAAGAGCTGTTGCGCTTGATATTTCTGAGGATTTTGACCGTGTGTGGCATGTGGGTTTCTGTATATAGCTCTTTAGCTTCCTGAAAGAACGTTTCCTGCAAGTGGTCATCGATGGATATCTCTCGAATACTTTTACCATCAACGCTGGTGTTCCCCGGGGATATAAATTTTCTCCAGCCCTCTTTTTATTATATTATATCAACGACTCATTGAAAAAAATGAAGAATCCAATACATTGCTTCGCTGACGACAGCACACTTGTTTCATCATTCCATTTGGATTCCAGGACATCGGCATATCTTCACCGGCAGCTGGAGTGTACATATCCTTATGATGATCTAAAAGTGATTCCGAATTGGGGTAAAAGTAACCAGGTTTAATTCAATGCCTCAAAAACCCAGACCTCGGTTATCTCCAAGAAGATAAATGTCCATGAATCGAAAATAATATTATCAGGATAGACAATTCCGCTTTCTTCTTCGATAAATTTGTTGGGGGTTAAAATAGGCACCAATATGTCTTGGCACAATCATGGAATTCCAAAGGCTGCTTCTCAAAACCTTGGAACACTGTTCCGAACCAGTAAATTGTACACATCCCAGCAACTTTTGATGCTTTATAAAGCTAAGATCGACTTTCTTTGGAGAATGGTTCTTATGTATGGACCTTGGTCCCTAAGCATACCCTGAAGCTGCTGGATTCCATCCAGAAAAGAGCCATCCGCCTGATTGGAGAAGCAACCTTGATAGCCTGGACCATCGAAGAAGGGTTGGAGATGTGTCTCTCTTCTATGGATACTTTCACGGAAAGTGTTCAAGTGACTTAGCACATTTAATTCCTCCAAGAGCCGTATATATCAGAAATACGCCACGAACTGTGGCATCTCATCGTTTTGATGTTCAACTCAGTACAGCTTGAACTTCACTACTCAAGAACTCTTGAATTTGGAGAACTGCGTTTATGTGGAATAAACGTCCTGGGAATGTTTTCCCAAATGGTTTCAGTCTCCAGCAATTCAAATCCAATGTGAATCGATACTTTCGCACAGGGACCGCTCTAAGAGCCCATTGAGGATTTTCCTGCAGTGCTTATGTATTGTCTTCAAAAATATCAGAAATTACTGTGACTTTTTTTTCTTCTACTTGGGAGACGTTGGACTTGCCCATTTCTCCCAAGTCTTCAGAAAACACTGCAGCCTCGTGGGTTTATTTATTTATTTATTTATTCATTTATTTATTTACGGCAATGCCTATTTTCTACAAGATAATTAACAAGTTCATACATATGTATTTAACAGTAATATAAGCTAGGTTTAAGGAAAAAATATATAAAATAAAATAAAAAAATCGTAAAAATAATGAATTACGGTCTTTTTAAATATTTTCAAAGAAGAATTGAAAAATTCTAAATCTACATTGTATGTATTTGCAATTCTCAAAATTCTACCTACAGATTCATTCCGGCCATGGTGCGACAAAAGGGTACTTTGAATATATCCGAATTTCTTGTTCTCCTTGGATTCACATTTAAAGTTATAAGTTCGACAAGTTCCGGGGAATTGATGCTACCATTGATTATTTTATGAATAAGTGTAAGGTCTGCTTCTAATCTTCTATGAGCCAAGTTGAGAATGTCCAATATAATTTTATAGTCATATTCACCAATATGATATCCCAGTTTATATGCAGAGTACCTTAAAAACTTATTTTGAACACTTTCAAGCATATCAATATACACATGATATGAAGGGCACCAAATTGTGGAATTGTATTTGATTATTGAACAATATATGATTTTTATTGAAGTGAGAGATAATTCATTTGCAGATCTAAGAATGACACCTAATATTTTTAAAGCTCTAGAAGTAATATTTGCAATATGGGGTTTAAATGACATTTTTGGGTCGGGAATGATTCCTAAATCTCTGATCGTGTTTGTTGTTTTCAGCTCTGATTGATTGATTTTGTATGGCCAGTTAATGGGATTTTTGTTTCGGAAAAAAGTAAATTTTTGACATTTGTCTATGTTTAATTGCAGTAGATTTATATCACACCAGCGAACAAAGTTAGATAAATCGTACTGTAATAATTTTATATCAGTTGAGTCATGAATAACTTTAAACATCTTTAGTTCATCAGCAAACAAAAGAAATTCACTATAAAGAATAACATCTTTCAAGTCATTGACAAATAACTTGAAAAGCAATGGCCCTAAATGAGAACCCTGTGGTACACCCGATGAAACTGTGATCGAGGAAGATACTGAGTTACCATATTTTACAAATTGTACTCTGCAGGCTAGATAATTTTCAATCCATTTCAGAATGTTTTCTTGAATACCCAAAACGTTTAGTTTATGCAACAACAAATTGTGGTTTCCTCGGTCAAATGCCTTTGAAAAATCTGTGTAAATAGAATCCACCTGGTGTCTATTTTCGAAGGCGTTTATTATACAGTGTTGATAAATTAGCAGATTTGTGCTGGTAGATCTACCACTACTGAATCCATGTTGTTGATTAATGATTATATGTCTACAGTCCCATGTTAATTTTTTTGTAATTAGGCTGTCTAACAATTTGGGTAATTCTGATTGATTACAGACTGCTCGATAATTTTTTATATCATTATGTGATCCACTTTTATAAATAGGTTTCAAAAAACTGTTTTTCCAATAATCTGGAAAGATCGACGATTTCAAGGAAATATTGAATATCATGTGACTTGGTTCGACCAGGGCAAAAATACATTTTTTGATTAGGAATAGCGGAATTCCATCAGGACCTGGTGACAATTTCCCAGGTAACGACATGACTAAATCGACTATTTCTTTAATATCAACGCTATAACTACATATATCAACCGTCTTACTAAATTTATATTCTGGAATTTGGTTTCATCACTGTAGACTGATGAGAAATATTCTGCAAAAAAATTCACAATACCATCACTATTTTCACTGACAGAGTCATCATAATACATTTTAGATGGTAAGGAGTGTGATTTTTTTTATTATTAATATAATTCCAGAAGCTTCTAGAATTATTGTTGATGTTATTCTCTATTTTATTTATGTATGCTTGATGCAAAGTTCTGCACTTATCTCTCAAATAACAAAATTCTTCATATTTATAAAAATTTCCATTTTTGTATTCTCTGTGAACCGATTTCTTCTTGAAAACTAATTTTTTCAGCTCAGAATTGAACCATATTGGGATAGTAGAAGCTTTATATTTTTTTAGTGGAACAAAGTACTCCAGAACTGTATAGAGAATATTGTAAAAATTTGTAACTACAATATTTAAATCCTCATCCTTCAGTATTTCGGTATCCCAGTTGATACTTGCCAAGAAATCATTCGTGCCCATATAATCTCCATTTACAAAGTCATAAAAGTATTCATCATATTTCAGATATTCCTTCGTATCATTTTTTAAATCAAAACATATCGAAGAATGATGTAATGTATTTTGAAACATTGGGTCCGATGGATTTTGACCAGACATATTTATAAATCTAAGTAAACTTTTCTTGAATTTTGAATATTATTGATTTGATAAATTATGGAAACTAAATGAATGTAATAAAGCTAGTGCAGGTGAGTTTTCTGGACAATCAACATTCAGACCAAGCGCTCCATTAAACCAAAATGCGTCGGGTATATTATAGTCACCACAAAGGATAATCTTGTTAGTACAGTATTTTTCTAAAATATAATCAACGGTAGCAGTATGTTCCATAAGTATTCACTACAGAAGAAGGAGGAATATATACACCACCGATAATGATTGTTGAAGCACCTATTGATAATTTAACATACAGATGTTCTATATTATCAGGAGATATGTCGATTAACTCAGTTAATAAAGATTCTCTAATGGCTATTAGTATTCCTCCTCCTCTTTTTTTAACGCTATTTGTTTGGTCTCTATCTAATCTATATATGTTGAAACCTTTTAAACCCAGTTCACTATCGGAAAAGTCTCTATTAAGCCATGTTTCTACTAAAATTATAATATCATAGTTTGAGCACATAACACTTTGTTGAAACTCTAATAATTTTGTTCTCATACCGCCGACATTTTGAAAATACACAGAAAACGGATTGGGTTTTACTTTTGTGCAGCCGATTCACTGATTTGAGGTACTCCATTCACATATCTTATTGTAACATTTCCTCCCCTCTGCTTTCTATCATCGACTTCTTTCTTCATATTTTGACAGTTTTTTACGTGTAGTGGAGTTAGATCAGCATTAATGAAATTTTTTTTTCCTTGAGTGCATCTTTTTTTTCTTTTGATTTAATTAACTTGTTTGCATCTTCTACACTGGTAAAAATAACTTTCAACGCACGGTTTCCTTAACAGTATTCAAGTCTGAGTTGTAAGAATTACCTTCTGCTAGATTGAATATCATAACATTGTTCGTTCTTTTTTGTCTCTCGTATATTTCATTTATGACTGTTTCTTCGGAAAAAGATGTACATGTTTCTTTTTGACTTTTTGATTTCAGTTCTTCAACCTCAGAAAGCAACTCATCAATCTTCTTGATCAAATTGGGTACTAATCTCACCCCTGTGAGACAATCATCACAATAAAACTTCAACAGTCGTTTTCCTTTTAAATCCATGACCTTTAATTCAGATGCACTTAGATTCGAACATTCTGCATGCATTTTGCGTTCACAACCATCATAACTCAAGGGCAAGTCATTTCCGGTAATTCTACATTTTAAACAATCGATGGTGTAATTTGTTTCTAGAGATATTTACTGAGTCCTGACCTGTCACTTGTAGGGTGCTTTATTTCTATTTTATGGGCTATTCAGGCACTTGAGATTCCAATATCACTCTCAGGTATTTTGCCTAATTGTAAACAGATGTAAAAGGGATAGTTTGGGATGGCTTAGTTCTAGTTTAACTATATGGATTTTAAATATTATTCAATTTTCATTAAACTCAAAACTTGAATTTGATGTTTCTCTTCATAAAGTTTTTCACGGTATTATCACTGTTGTTTTGATATTGAATTTAAAATTTTCGAAGGTAAAAAAACCACAAAATGTTCACTTTATATCAGAGATCCGGCGACACACGTGTGCACTTCTACCTACTACTATATTCAATATATATTGCATTTCTCATGACACCCATTCTAAAAATCTTATGCTATGTACTGGTTTGCACAATTATCTCGCTAGATGTTAGTTATATTCTTCTGGACACACGTAATTTGGGTTCTCTATAAACTGTTTTCTTCTAGTGCCTCTACACAGTAAAAAGTTTTTCTTTTAAAGAAGAGCATAGTTTGCTTTGAAATTTTTATCTCTATTGGAGAAACTATTACTTCATGCCAACAGCGCCATGTTCCACAATAGAAATCACACTTTTTTTACCGAAGAAATTAAATTTTTTGGCCTTTCAACATCATTCGTTTAATTTTATTATTGCGAAGATGAACTATTTTGAATCAAGAAAATATAATATCATATCAAAATCTACCACCTATTTAAAGAGAACAATAAACTGTTTCAAATGGAGAGCAATATCAACTTGATCTGAAACCATATTGTTTGTTTGAATTCAAAACTGTATTCTTTCAAATAACTCAATTCGTCTATAACAACAGTTTTGTGAATCTATATACAAAACTATATTATGATCGACTGAAGATAACAGGAATTTTTCATAGAATGAACAGAGTTTCTTTTAAAGAAGTATTTCATTCATTTCAGTTTGAAAAGAACTGTTTTATTTGAACGTAGATATTATTGAAAAGAATTTAAATTCAGTATTATGAGAAACTAACAATGTAAAACAGTGTTCGCGTACGCGCCAGTAAGTGTTGGAAAGTGACGTTGGTGTGTTGTGATTTTAAGGAGGAAGTGTTTTATGTGTCTGTAGGTAGTGCGATTCTTTTCCGATTATTTTGTATCTACCATAATGGAACAGATTTTACAAGACTAGGATCTTACACAGTTGAAAGATATTTTCATGGGTAAGTATTATAATTTGATAAAATTGAGATGTTTGGGTTACTTGAGAAAGAAACTCCGCTATATCAGTAAATACTGCGTTGTATACCTATTACCGAGGAGAAAATGGTAAATTTTGACAGCAACTCTTAATTTTGTCCTCATTTTGCAAAAATTATATTAATGCTTCGTAATTTTTCGCACATGCATTATTACATTTGCCGAGCTCTGCAAGTGTGTATTAATTTGAACTGAAAAATCCTCGACGTTGATTCAAATTCGCCAATCTCTTGTTTTGAACATATATTTTATCTTGTTTTAAATAAGTGTATTTTCTCTAAATAAAATTTCTTTTCTCTTAGACCGAATTCATTTTTTATTGAACGAGAGAGTTTCGACAATAAATTATAATACAAAAATACCAAAATAGGCACCAGTAGGTGTTAAAAAGCACCTACATATGACAGTTACTTTCTGATTTCAACATGTAAATGTTTGTTGAATTCCGAAATGTCTTTGCTTTCTGTATTAATTCCTTCAGAAATGTTTTTATGTTATTCATTGGGAACAAATTGAATTTCCGCTTCTCAGCTTGAAATTATTTATTATATTTCTTTTAGGAATGTATGAAATAGGTAGAAATATTACCAAACTCACTAGAGGAGAAATCAAAATTTCCAAAAACAAGAAAACAGTGAATGTTTTTATAGTTTCATAGTTTTATCTTTCTATAGATATTTGAAATAGTGGCTAACGATGATGTGCTGATTTCTTCTTCCATTTCAGAATCCAAGTGATATTCCGGCAATTATGGATAAACAAAAGCAGAATGCAGAACTTGATAGAGGATAGTAATTTTTTTAATGTTATTTACCAGAATGGCATCTAGTTTTGAAAACTTTATTTGTGTTAAATTACTAATAAATTAATTCATTTTGTTGTCCTCGATTTTATTTTATTTGTTAATTTGTCAAGAATATGTCACTTTTTTTTATATATGTTTTCGGATTGAATATCTATTTCTGTTATTTGTATAACTGTATGATCTCTCAATAGTGTGCGGTTGGAATATGACATTTGAGCAAAGATTAGCAAAAAAATTTAGTTCTCTATTGAGTTTTGTTTTTTATAATATGCTTTTTCAGTATAATATTTATGATTTGCAATTGCTTCAAATAAACCAATCATAATATATATTGTATTATTTAATTTTTTCCCATACTACTTATAGCTGTTCATATTACAGATGAGATATTTTGGATTCAAGTAACGAAAGACATCCGTATGAGAGGGATAGTTTATAAACAGAAGCATACGTTCATCTTTGATGAAGTAAATCAGTTTATTTGTTTTATACAAATAAAAGCGTCGTAATGAAAAATGGAAAACAATTAATTTCTCCTACGGAGATATTTAAATAGTGTTCCAAGTTAACATATCATTCTTTCAAAACCCAAAAAAGTTTTGCTTCGAGATTAATTTTGCTCCCACTAAAGAATGCATACTTACTTCTCTTGAGCTAATGTGATGATTTCTATTGAAATGTATGCACAATCTTGGTGGAATATTTTTTTTTACTTGAAAGAAGCGTTCATTCAGTCCATTTGAATTAATGATTCAAATTCAACGTGAGAGAATATATTTCTCAGTTTATAAAAATATTTCTTCATGAATATAGGAGAGCAAGATTTCTTTAAATCGAGATAATAATTTTTACTGTGTAGTGCCTCACTAACATCCACATAAAATTTGTTGCATTGCTTGCAGTTAAGGTCTCCGTTATACAGTCCTATTTTGTTCAGGTGTCCTCTTTATAGACAGTATCCAGTGAGTAGCCCTGTAATTTTTCTGAACCGATCGCTGCTTTGTTGAAGCAGTTTTTTGGTTCTCCTCACGGGCAACTTTCCAATATGGTTCCACACTCAGTTCGGGGTCCATATATTTAGTGTGCCGTGTCTGGCACACTCGTCAGCATTTTCCTTGCCTGTGGTGCCAGAATAATATAGTCAATCTATTTCTGTGCACCAGTTTTCTCAGTTCCTAACGAAATTCCCAGGCTAGTCTGAATGTCATTTTTGGGTACTTCAGTGACTCAAGTGCAGCCTGTCCGTCTATCCTCTCATTTCGTTGAGACCTCAAATTATTGTTCTTTGCATACAGTTCACACCGAAGTATTCCAGGTTCGGTTTTGTACCCGGCTGAATAACAGGTGTTCCTGCTGAGCATGTTTTTAGGATAAATATTCATTCCTCACTGTTCAAGGTTAAAAATTTCATCTTCTGGTGTTATGCGGTCTGATAACATTTCTGTTTTGCCCAATACCAACTAACTTGGTGACTTCTAGTCTAAATTGGCCCACCCTTGCTTCTCCCAAGAGTGTCTCCTATGCAGGAGTGGGTTATTCCCAAAGACGCAAGTCTCTGCAACCAGCAGTCGTTTGTGGAATATTTGGCCATCAGACCCTAAGTGCATATGCATTAACACGGTGTGGATCTAATAGATGTTGGTTCCAGGTCAGCATGAGATCTAGTATCACTCCCAGGCATTTGACTTCCCCGACAAATTCATCTCTTCACCTTTAAAAATTTACAATTTTCTGATCAAGGACTTTCGTTGTACAACTTTCCCGTAAATACATTTGGGGCACAATTCCAATAGTTGTTGCATCGAGAGGCCAATTCGTTTTTCTGATTGGAACATCTCTTGGTAGATTTTATCTGTACTCTACCCGCTTCCTCAACATTTCTCTGTGAGTACTTTCTGCACGATATTTTTTTGTACATCATCCTCATAAAATTTTAGGAAAATAATCTGGTAGATAGATTTTTTTCACTCTTACTAGAGACTCAATTGGGCTACGTGAAAAATTTTGCGAAAGGATTTGGGAGTAAAACCTTATAAGATACAGCTGGTGCAAGAATTGAAGCCACACGACCTCCCACAATGTCTAATATTTGGTGAATGGGCGCTGGTAAAGTTGGAGGTAGATCCAAATTTTCATCGAAAAATTGTGTTCAACAAGGAGGCTCATTTCTGGTTGAAAGGATACGTTAACAAGCAAAATTGATGCATCTGGAGTGAAGACCAGCCACAAGCATTGCAAGAGCTACCGATGCATCCCGAAAAAGTCACTGTTTGGTGTGGATTATGGGTCGGTGGCATCATCGGGCCGTACTTATTCAAAGACAACAATGGCCGGAACGTTACTGTGAATGGCGAGCGCTACCGTGTGATGATTGAAGACTTTTTGTTGCCCAAAATGGAAGAATTTGACATGCCTGATATGTGGTTTCAACAAGACAGTGCCACATGCCACACGCCATGCGAAACAATGGCCCAATTAAGAGCCGCCTTCTGTGAACAGTTTATCTCACGTTGGGGTCCCGTCAATTGGCCGCCTAGATCGTGTGATTTAACGCATTTGGATTATTTCTTGTGGGGTCATGTCAAGGTTAATGTCTACATGATAAACCAGCAACCACTGACGTTCTGGAAGCCAATATTGAAGCATTTATACGTAAAATACCGGGCGATATGTTAGAGAGAGTGTGCCAAAATTAGACCTTGCGCATGGGCCATCTAAAGCGGAGCCGAAGACAACATTTCTATGAAATCATTTTCAAACATTACAACATTACAACACAACAACATTACAAACAACAACTTCAAACATTGTTCTATCGATTCCAATAGAGATTTCATCAATTTTTTCAAATTTTTTGTATTGTTTTGAAAATCAAATACTATACCTCTTAAAAAATCACCCATTAATTGGATGATACTGTTATCCAACATGTCCATCATTTGCTCACAAAAATAAGTTTTTTTTATCGAAATCGTCTTCCATGAGCTCCTAAGTAGGTATCATTTTATAGGGATGCATTTTATTTTCTTTTAATATGTTTACTATCGATGTGTGGCTAACATTGAATGTAGTGGGTGTCTGTCTTCTCGATGTATGTGGGGTTTTCTCAAACTCAAGCATCACATCCAATTTGAGTTCATCACTCCATTGGCAGCTGCTTTTTTCATCTGCCCCACATGACCAAGCTCGCGCAACTGCTTTTCAATTTTACTTATTGTTCCTTGAGATATGGGCGGTAAATTCGAAAATTCCTCATGAAATAGGTGAGATGCTTCCTGTTGTGTTTGGGTTTTATCTTCGTAACCAATCATTTGTAAAACTGTTATTTTATGCATTTCCGTTAATCTAACCATTTGTCAGACTTGAAGTTAATGAACTCCAAACTCAAATTGAAATGCTGACAGCTAGTGTTGTAACATACAAAATAAGTTGACGAAACGTTTTAAACTGACCTTGTCACGGAAACTATTTACAGTTTTTTTAAAGGATACCATCTAAAAATAACATTACTATGGTTTTTGCTCACTTTCTTATTATCCATACCTCAACATGAGTTTTCAGTATATTGCAATAAGTTCTGAGTATATTTTATCGAATGTCGGTAACCACATGATTTTAATTTATTTTTATCTTGATTGTTGCAATGAACTTGAAAGCGATAACATTTTTTAATAGAGAATGAGGAGACTTTTCAAACGATATATCACAAGTCTTGCTGTTAACATTGTGAATGAATATTGATGTATCACATTTTTTCTTTGTCATTTAAGGCAGAATGTTACAACATGTTATAGACTGATCTTTTACAAGTATTACCCAATCGCGACTAATTGATATGGACTAAATTGTATGAAATAACCCTCATCATAGTCGAAACTAATGCAGCTGATACACTCGATGAAGCAAAACATTTGGCATGTAACCAATTTGATAAAGGCTATGAACTGATTTTGGTTATGGTTTTTATCAGAAGCAGCTAATCGTGTATAAATTGACAGTAACTAGGAAACTTTTATCAGTGTACTTGGTGCATTTACATCAAAAATGAAAACAGTAGGTATTCAGTGATTTTGTTAAGAAATCGTTTGCTCTTTTCCTTTCTTTGGAAGATTCCCACTTTTTTTGTATAAAGATGGAGAAGTAGAAAACGTAAACCGTTCTTTCCCAAAAATGAATTAAAGGAATTCATATACGACTCATCAATTTGATTTCTTGATTATCGACGCGTGTTTAAAAAAATGATAAATAATGAAAGTGGAAAAGAACAATCAACATCAATTATTGATATTCCATCAACATTATCGTTGTTGTAGATTAAATTTTAATGAATCTTGATCAAAATAACTAGTTAAGACCCAGTGCATGGAAATCACAGAATTGTTTTTAGAAAATTTCATATTTTCTACTTCTTTCAGATAACATTTGTGGCTTCAGTTCTAATTGGATTAGCTGTAGCTGGTCATCATGGAGGAGGAGCAGGAGGACATGTGAGTTGAATGAAAAATATTCCCATTTTGACTGTGGTTTCCTGATTTGATGAATCTCTGATAACTGCCTCTCTCTACTTCAATTTCTAGCCGAATAGTTTACTTTTTTCAATTAATTATTAACACGCTTTTATTAGCTTCACCTGTATTCATCTGTATTTGACAGAATTATCGATATTATTGCTTGGTCTATTCGCGGGCAAATGGCGCTGTACATAAGTACATAACCTCCTTGATATAATTCGAACTCACTTTACATGTATTTCTTCATTTGGAAAAAGTCTTTATTTTTATTAACACGCCCGCCTGTTGCCTTACTTGTAACCCTCCTTTGCGCGCCTGTTGCCTTTGGCTTGGTAGCTGATTTTCAGGCTCCCTCTTTGGAGTCGAAAAATATCAATTGTCATTTTTCTGAACAATATACCTACGGCTCATTGATCCCAAAGTTTAGATAAAATAAATATAGTTTCAAAAGACTAAAAAACGCGCTTTTATAGCATACGAAACTGAAAAAATATGNTAACTTGGCTTGGAATCTCTTAACTTCTTATTATTTTTAATTTTTGTTCAATTATTCTATTTTTGCTTGTATTTTATTTCTCTGTTATTTCATTTCAGGTTTTTTGCTCAAAATGATTGTTATTTTCAGCTATTCTTTTTCATTCTTTTTTTTATTAGTTCCTTCAGGAATTTCAAATCATTTTATATAATATCAGACAATGGAAGTCCGAACCAATGAAATACGCCTGAAGGAGCTATTGTATAGCGAAACACGTGTTGTCTTTTTGTTAAACTCTCACAATGAAGTGTTTTTTGAATTTGTGTACTTTATCAAATTTTGTCTTCCAGGACAATGCTCATTATAAATTCGAATATGGAGTCCATGACCCCCACACCCACGATCACAAATCCCATCACGAGCACAGAGACGGAAAACACGTTACCGGAGGGTACACTCTGAAGGAAGCCGACGGTACCCACAGGATTGTAAAGTACAAATCAGGACCCCACAAAGGATTCGAGGCTGTAGTAGAAAGAAGAGGGCACGCTCAGCATCCCGCCCATTATGGCAAACATGGAAAACATGGACAAGAACACGGTGGAAAGGGAGGCACCAGTTACATTGGAGTAACCCACTGGAGCAATCAAGGAAGTGATGGACACGGACATGCAGATGGTGGACATGGACATGGAAATGGCGGACACGGAGATGGTGGTCATGGTCATGGTGGAGACGGACATAGTGGTCATGGGCATGGACATAGTGGTGATAGCGGACATGGGCATGGTGGTCATTAAATATTGATATCAAAGTCATATTCAATTTGTTGAAATAAGATATAAAAAATAAGCAGACTTTCACTTTTTCCATTTCATCCATCACCTACCTATTTTATAAATTTACAAACAACTATTGGAGCAGTAAGAGTCATTTTCCATAACTTGACTTCCGCGAGATAACATAACCTGTAATGGCCAATTAAATATCAATAGAACTGAAATAGGCAGAACTGCAAATTTGAAAGGTTGTCGTATTACGTGGATAATAACTTCCCTGGAAAGAGGGAAGTAGATAGTCGTTTGGCAGATTTGCAAATCAAGAAGCGCGTAATGGTGAGTTACCACAGAAATGGGAGGAAGTTTTTGAGTAGAATCATCAATGAAATATTTGCCAAAAAAATATCTAATGGCATGCGAAGCTTTAAAATAGTCGGAGTCACAATTAATGAGGATCATTAATGAAATGAATTGCTTTTATTCGTATATGTATGTGAAGTAAAGGAGTTTCGAAGTATGTTCCCAGATCCATATCCCAGATCCAAAATGGTTAGTAAAAGGTAAGGCAACATACAAGCAGGAATTTTGCAGAATAGAAAATTTCCAAATACCGAATAACTCATTGAATACGTAAAGGAAAATAATTTGAAGAGCGACAAATTATGAACCAAATAGATGTGAATGTGAAATGTAAACAAAATCTTCTGAAACAGCTGTTTGGAAATAACATCAAAATAATAATTATTACTAATTTTGATACATTCAACTCAGGAGCTTGTATCCTCGCATATTAAGTTACTTGTCTCCGAGTGCTCAGTATTACTAGGTAAGGATCAAAAAATAGTTACTTACTTTGGGGATCCTAATTTACTCGTAGTAACTAACGTGTTTCTCTGCTTTTATAACCACCTGATGTTTTCCAACCTGAGGTTTGTGCAGAAAAAGAGGATATCTGCCGAACCAATCAGCTCTGTCTCTTTTGTGCTAACATTGGTATATTCTGAACCGCAACAGATATGGAGACAATTAGATGAGAAAAAAAGTAACTACCATGGGAACAGTACAATGGTCAAACGAAATTTGCAGGGACTCTTGTCCTTCTCAAGTTATAAAGTTATACAGAGAACACTAGAGAAGCTGTTTTTGTTTTTTTATAACGTTTATCAAATTTACTTTTACAATTGTGAATGAACCTTAAACAATAAGCCAATGTGCGTTTCATTTTAGGTAACGATGAAAATTTTCCAAAATAAATAAATAAATAAATAAATAATTTGGTTTATCTCTACGCGAGTAAAATCTTCTGAATGTAGTAATAAATGGTTCAGATGTAAGGGAGGAAATTAACTCTAAATAGACTGCTCGAGTGGAGAAACAGACATATAAACAAACAGGATTTTGAGGGTCTTGCACCACGACCAGGTTTATCTTTAATTAAAAAAGGACCTGCATAATCCACTCCAGTGGTGAAAAAGGGTGGCATTGGACGAACCCTTTCTTCGGGAAGAATACCCATAAATTGAGAAATACACTTTGGTTTAGTTCTAAAACATCTAATACATTCGAATTCCATTCTTCTGGCTAGGTTCCTACCTCCAATATTCCAGAAATTTTCCCTTATTGAACTTAATAACATGAGAGGACCACCATGAAGCAATCGTTGATATTCAAATTTGACTAAAAGATAGGTGAAATGATGTTTTGATGAAAAAACTAGGGGATGTTTCTCAATTCTGATAGTTGAAGTCTTCCCCCCACCCTAAGTAGATGTGATTCATTCAAAAATGGACTTAAAGTGGGGTTTACATTATATCACTTTTGAGGTGCATCCAAAGTGAATCACTCAGAGTGAAATCATCCAGGGTGATCATCCTCGTTTACATGTTTTCTACAGTTTGCTGGTTTCACCTCTCGTGCACAGTGTTCGTGTCTGTGAAAAGTGATGTCTCGTTCAAGAAGAAATCAAAAAATTATACGCAGAGGCATTGCCCTAATTTCACGTGGACTGCTGCATGAATTGAATGCTATTATATCACGTAAACATGTTCAAAGACGTTGGTGGGTGAAGCCATGGGTTTCAAGGAGGACAAATCTGGGAGCTTCGTCAACCCTGTTAAGAGAATGGGCAGAGGAAAATCATGAGGTGTATAGAAATCATTTAAGAATGAACGAGGAGCAATTCGCATATCTTCTAGACAAACTAACTCCGTTGATAAGAAAAAACGATACTTGGTTCCGAGCAGCTTTAAGCCCTAAAATAAAACTGCAAATGACGCTACGATATCTAGCGACTGGAGATAATATAGGTACCTTAAGTGCACTGTACAGAATTCCAAGAAGCACATTTTCACGGTTTTTGCCTGTTTGGCAGATTTTATAATGGTAAGTAGAAATTTAATATCTTGTAGTTTAATTCATTCATAGGTTAACATAATAAAAAGTTGAATGAATGAAACACATACTTTATTTACATGAAATAGATGGGGTACAAAAAAAGAAAAAGAAGAACATTAATTAAAAAAAAACAATAATTGAACTTTAAAACAGTAGGAGAAAAAGTATTTAATACCAGCAATAGCAAAAGCTGTCTGCCGGTAGAATAAAAAGTTTATAGTATACAAAGTTTCAAGTAATTTTGAAAATATGTTTTATTTCTATAAAATAACGTAAGATAAATTATAAAGCCATTAAATCATCAACTATTATTCCCGCTGAAGAAATGGCATCGGACAAAACATCACTGTTTTCATAATCGGCATCTTTTTCGGTAGATTGGTAGTAATGGTTTTGTGACTGCCGTGAATGTGTGCTGCTTTGCGTTGATGACATCGCAGAGTACCGGCCTGAAGTTGCTATCGACTGTGGATAATCAGCAGGTGACCTGGATGACATGGATGAGTGAGACTGAGGGTGTGATGTGAGTTGGAAGAGTCGTTCTTCTGTCATCACTTTCTGTAGCTGTCCTTGACAGATAAGAGCCCTATCTAAGGGCATTTTTTTCAACTGTATAGCAAGGCTGTCACAAAACACGTCGAATTCGTTCAGATCCTGCTTATTTTCTTCCGATAGTGTCTTCAATTATAACGTTTATCAAATTTACTTTTACAATTGTGAATGAACCTTAAACAATAAGCCAATGTGCGTTTCATTTTAGGTAACGATGAAAATTTTCCAAATGGAAAATATGAGATTTTTTTGTACTGCATGACAAGATGAACCTTTTTTTTTATTTCTGGCTCAATCCTTTTTACAAATGATGAAAGCCATTTTTCCTCCGCAAGTGAAAGCCAACTTGGACCTTTCCACTAGATTTCACAATCAACGATTCTCGCAGGGCTTAAACCACATACAGAGGATCTGCAGGGTTGTCTTCACTTTTAATATACCGCCAATCTTTCGGATCAACGAGATTCTGTATTTGCGAGACCCTATTAGCGACAAAGGTCGGTAATAAATGTGGTGAAGTATCAATCCAACACAACGTCACAGTTGAGTCAGACCAGAGCACTGTTTTTGAAAATTGAAGGTCTAGAGAACTTTTAATTTTGGTTATGAATTCAGCTGAAACTAAGGCACCACACAGTTCAAATCGTGGAATTGTTTGAGATTTTAACGGTGTTACCTTTACCTTAGAACCGACCAAACAAACGTGAATATTGCCTCTTTCATCTATGCTTCTTATATATACGCATGACCCGTAAGCCTTTAAAGAGGAGTCAGCAAAGCCATGTATTTCCAACTTAGTAAGATTTGCACAAACTACATGGCGTGCAATTTGTAAATCATTAAGATAATTAAATTGATTTTTCAATTGATACCATCGTGTATGGATGTCAGACAGCAATGTTTCGTCCCAATTTACCTTTAGGGCCTGTTTCACCAGTGACTGATAAAGTTCCTGATAGTTTAATCACAACTTATCTGATAGATATCTCATTTTATACGTTTCACAAGTGTCTGATAGTTATATCTGGTTCATAAGGTGGTTAGTAACCTAATATTCAGTTTTGGCGCGTGATAAATACTATCTGACAGATTTTAACGATGGATTTATTCGAATTTATAGAAGATGAGTTTGATGAATATCTATTAAATCCTGTTATGCGCCCTCGCAGACGCCCTGTAATTAGAAATCGGCCAAATTATTTCACTGAACTTGATGAAACAGATTTCAGAGCTCGATTTCGACTCTCTAAACCATCTGTTACTTATGTATTATCTTTGATAGAAGGAAACATAACTACAGTGACCAACTTGTAAGTACTTTTTGTCCTATTCAAAATACGTTATTTATAGATTTTCATTAAGAATCGCCCAATTCCATCATATACGTATGTATGTATATCTGTTCATTGAAAAACTCAATTTTTCTTTCAGTAATTTCGCTATATCACCTATGAATCGATTGTTGTTAACGCTGCGCTACTATGCTACAGGATCATTTTTAATAACATCTGGAGATTTTAGTGGTGTAAGCAAAGCTTCAGCTTCTAGAATAATTTCAAAAGTATCCAGAGCAATAGCAGAACTGAGACCAAGATTTGTAAAATTTCCAATAAACCTGCAATCCGTGAAAGAGGGATTTTATAACATAGCAAGGTTTCCGAGAGTGATAGGAACTATAGACTGCACCCATGTCAATATTAAATCACCAGGTATGAGAAATAAAGTTATATTTTAATCAAACAATAGTTTTACACTATTTTTGTAGGTGGAGAAATTGCTGAATACTATAGAAACAGAAAAGGCAATTTTTCTATAAATGTACAAACCGTAGTCGACTCCGATTTGAAAATAATGGACATAGTGGCAAGATGGCCTGGTTCGTGCCACGATCAAAGCATTTTCAATAGTTCACAAATCAAGTACCGATTAATTAACAACGAATTTGGAAATAATTTTCTGTTAGGAGATAAAGGTTATGAGAACACACATTATTTATTAACACCGCTACACAACCCCATTACGCAAGCTGAACATTTTTACGAGTCCCAGATAAGAACACGAAATACAGTTGAAAGATCATATGGTGTATGGAAAAATAGATTTCCAGTTTTATCTAGGAAAATCACATTACACTAAACAAAGGTACAAGCCATAATTGTGGCTTGTGCAGTGCTTCATAATATAGCAATAATTTGTGGCGATGAATATTTTGACAACAACGAGTTACCAGCTGATGATGTTGACGATTATGTATACATTGACACAGGCAGAAACAATAGGAATTCTGTGAGAAACAACATTATAGCAAAATATTTTACTACTTTATTAAATTAAAAACTAATATGGCTTCTACTTTTTAGATACTTTATTAAAATATAAAAACTGAACATGGATTTTTTTATTTCAACTTAAACACATTTACTTTTATGGCTCTCTCTAAATCAGCCTTCAATAATTTAATTTTTAGATGCATGTGTTCAACTTCTAATTCTCTCATGATGCGTTTATGCACAGCATCTTCTCTCAATATTGACAATTCCTCCTCAACAAGTTCTTTTTGTATTGAAGCCACTTCCAATTTCGCCTCTATCAACTTATTGTAGGGTTTCCTTTCCTTTGGTATACCTATAAAATGAAAATCAAATAATATAACTGGATTTTGTCATTTTATATCTTAAACCAACAAGAATTGACACTTTGTATCTACAGTTCAATTCTTTGGCGGAGTCAACATTTTATCATCTCCACCTTCTTCTTGTTGAACTGCGCCTTGAAATACCATCAAATAGATACTGGGCAATTAAATAAGGCACACCTTGATAAACGTTTTAATAAGTAATCACTTCGTCGACATAACATACAACATGCAACTCCCACGAGTACAGAGCTAAAAAACTAACAGATGACACATGTCAATTACAGGATTGCCAACATACTAACTTCAACACCCACCCCCAATTCTGGAAAGTGCATATGCCTAAAATATAAATATATTCAGTATTCACCCGTTCTGTAATATTGAGATAACATTCATTTTCTCCCTAAAAATAAGAAATCTTGATATTTTTTTTTAGGGGGAGAGAGCGATTCATATGCGTCTTCAACAACTACTAGTTCATCAACTTCAATAGGAAATGGCGGTGAGCTCTCGACATGGATTTCAGTAGCTATTTCTGTCGTTTCTGAAAAGTAAAAAGTATGTGTTACAAATATGATAAATAAATAACCAAGCAGGATAGATAAATAACCATTTATATATACATAAATAAGTGCTTACCAAAGTTATTGATTTTATCAGAGTCATACAAACTTCTCCTCCAACTCTCCTTCAACAGACAGTAAGATCATTTCTTTCACCTTTTCTTCTACTGGTGTCAAAGGGGGTGCTTTACTAGTTCCACCACCAGTTCTATATAATTCTGCCTTCACAAAGCTGGCCTTCTTTCTGGTGTCCCTCTTCAGCGCGTCATACTTACATGTCATACTTTGGCATTTCTAAATATTTCACTCGAAGAACAATTAAATTCTGTTTCGATTGCTTTCCAGGCACCTTCTTTTTCATTCCAAGTGGTGACATCGCTTTTTTTATTCTCTATTATCTTCCTTTTTTCCTCCACTAGTGATACGAGTTTCTCAGTTTCTTCCCGCGTAAAGTTTACGCTTCTGTCCCGCTTTTTATTCATTTCTACTATTCAAATTCACATACACCACACTACAATGTCAACAGTTTCAACTGTCAGTATAGTTCGACATAACGATTAAGGTTATGTCGATGTACAAAACCCACAGAACTCCAAAATAGGCAACGTTGCCACTTATTTCAACTGATGAGCTGTTAGATATCTATCTCTCAGATATTATAACAGAAACTTGGGTGGTGAAACAGAAAACCTTATATCAGACACTTTTATCTAGTAGATATTTTATCTACCAGATTGTTATCTAAAACTTTATCAGTCACTGGTGAAACAGGCCCTTAATGTCCATAAGGTATGTAACAACATCTTGGCAATAATAACATAAGGACCCAATGAACCAAGTGGATCAAATATTTTTGATATATCAGACGAAATTGATCGTTTTGTTATTTTATCTGACTTTGTAAACTCAATACTATATTTGAGTATATCTAACCTAAAACAACAATACAAACCAAGCGTTTTGTTCTCTTCCTTTTCACCGAAGTGAACATTTTACAATTTAGATAAATTGACATTAATTTTTTTGGTAACTTGCGGATCTCCTGCTAATCCATTTCCTCAGTGGAAATCCACTCGCTTCCAGTAATGATGACACATCATTACATAACTGAACTGTCTCTTCAAGAGAATATACAAAATCGTCAACATAAAAATGATGTAAAATAGCTTGTGCGGCCTTTAGGGCATTTTCTAAGTTCTGATTACCAACTTCCTTAAAACATCTCATCCTTAGGTAACAGTGTTCAGAACATATTCTTTGATACTTTGTTCTGGATTTTTGCGCCACAAGATTTTTGAAGATTTCTATTCATAGGGTAGTTGGGGGGCAAAAACACTCAGTTTCGTTATCTCCTGTCGTCTTCAGAAATTATAACAGTTTAAAACTCTTCCGTTGTCTCACGAAAACGAAATGTTGTGGGCAGTCGCTTAAAAAATACGCCTTCATAACCATCATCATTTACTTGGCAGACTTTGGCGACAAATAATCTGTATGATTTTTTTCCAAAAACCTTCACTACGACAAAGTCATCAGGTAAAATATTTGGTACAACATCAATGTCTTCCTCCTTATCGTTATCGGAAAAATGAATGTCACAAGAATCAATACTTTCTTGATAGGAGAGTGCTACTGATTCATCAGATGATGATTCGCCGAAAACTTTTTTTTTTGACAGCACTTGATCTAATCTTTTGATTCTTCAGTAATGCTTTCCTTTCCTTCTCTTTTTCTGCTTCCTTCTTTTCTTCTGCTTCCTTCTTTTCTTCTTGTTATTGTAAAAGTCGCTCCTTATTAGGTGTTGATGTTAGTCGGGTTGACTTCAAACTTTTCCTGGTTTGTTTCCTTTTTATTTTAATTTTTGGGAAGGGAATAATGTCTGGAGGTGAAATTACTGACTATTATGATTTTGATGACGGCTGGAGCTCTTTCGTGTCAGTAAAAGTTTCTTTTTCAATATTTGAAGGACCAGGTACAGAAATTCTGACTTCCGATTTTGATGACGGCTGGGGCTCTATCGCATCAGTAACAAGTTCTTCTTCTTCTTGCTGAAACTGGATAAAAACATGACCTTCATCGTCTGAATGTTCACCTAAATCTTGCTGTTACTTCCGCTGGCATAAAATCCACGCCCGAAAAAATATTTTCATCTAGTGGGTACATTCCTGTAGACCGAAAGTCCTCTCTTGCTATATCTACAGTAGCAGGTTTTGCAAATGCCGTGGGAAAGAGACCAACCACATGGTAAATGGAGAGAACCTGTTCTGGATGAGAACTGGTCCAGCTGGTCCAGCATAATAAGCTTTTAGACCAGGTGTAGACAACCGATTTTTCAAGTTGCGGATCCGTTGCGGGGCCGGATCAATTTAATGCACCCTACTCCGGCGTCGTTGCGGAGCCGGATCATTTCAATGCACACTCGATTGGTTACTATGGACGACCATCGCAGAAAAATGGTTTTTGTTTACCTTGTGTACAAAAAGTACCTTGGCAAACGAGACAGACGTTATTGGGTACATCCCTACACAGATATAAGACTTTCTAGGGGTAGATTCCGTACTTCCTTCGCAGATTCACGAGAAAATTATTTCAGAATGATTGTTAAATCATTTGACGAGCTTGCAGCAAAAATTACAGACAAAATCAAATCTCAAGACACCTGGATGAGACTTTCTATTCCAACACTGGAAATGCTAGCTGTAACTTTGAGGTAAGTGAAGAAGGAAATTATTTTTGTGTTTAACTGCATTTATTTTTCACGAATATAAACATTATTCTTTATTAAAAAATACAAACTCTCAACTGTAAGTATTATTTTTACGAGAATAAATCCAAACTATCATCTTGATCTTAGATAATAGAAGTTGACTCGGTTGGAGACATTATATTAACATCAGTGGCTGGTGAAGATGAGGAAGCAACTGTTCGGAGTTCGGTCATTTGAGGGAAAGGTAAAGGTGTTGGAGGTGAAACTCTGTAAATAGTGGATGTGGACTGGGGGGGGGATTGGTAAGATTGAGAAGATTACAAGTTTGTGTAAGAGTGAAGAGAAGCTTGAGGGATATAAGGGTGAGGGTGTGAAATTGGATACGTGTGAGATGGAAAGTTCGGGTGATGTATGGTTTGTGTGTTCCTCATACGTTCAACTAGTTTCAGAACTTCACAACGAAACTCAATTTTTTTGGTCTTCGTCAAATTTGCTGATTGAGGGAAGGACGCTTTCGAAAAACGATCTGTCCGGATCAGGTTGTGAAGCTGGAGGAGGCGTAGACGTAGGCCTCGTCATGAAGTCTATCAATGCGGACTCCAGGTTTCGTTTACGTTTCATTGAACTCCCTTGGTCGTATTTTGGACGTTCTGATCCCTCTGATTCGACTGTTTGTTCAGATTGATTTTCAGATTGAGCAACATCTTCATCTTCGTGAGTTCCTGCTAAGATGGACTGAGTTTCAGTTGTGGCCCCACTAGATCCAAGGAAGGATAACTGCCTAGCATAAATGTATTTCTTCGTGTTGTCAGCAGCCTGTCCAGACTGGGTTTTTTTCTTTAAACTTTTGGAATAGCTAGCTCTTATGTTCCTCCACTTTTTAATCAACTTTCTGCCTGAAAAAAAAAGAATATATGTATAATAGATATGAAAATAAGCAATTTTTTTAATATGTTGAAAAATTTATACAACGGGTATATATTTTTCCAATATTCTTAACAAATCATTTCTGAACCATGAGTATATTTTTCTCTTTGTTGCAGATATTTGGGTAGTGGATGCGATCAGAAGATTGATCTGCATTTGACATACAGAATAAGACATACAACAATCGGAATGATTTTGAGAAAAGTTTGCATGGCGATTTGGGAATGTTTACTACCAGAATCCTTTCTCGAGTTAACGGAAAAACGGTGGAAAACGGTTGCTGAAGGTATTCAACAATACTGCCAGTTTCCAAATTGTTTGAAAGCTATTGACGGAAAGCATGTCAGACTTGAAAACCAAAAATGATCGGGTCTCTTGTTTATAATTATAAGAATTTTTTTCCATTGTTTTATTGGCAATTGCAGGTTCGAATCACAACTCCATTTACATCGATGTTAGAGATTTTGGAAATGAATCTAACAGCACTATAGTAAACAACGGTCTTCTTTGTACAGAAAACTCGAAAATAATACAATGAATATTCCAAGACCACAACCTCTACCGAGTACCGCAACAAGGATGCCTTATACGTTTATTGGCGATGAGGCTTTTTCCCTCCCGCCAAATATTATGAGGCCATTCAGCGGCAAAGTTTTGTCTGAGAAAAAAAGGATATTCAATTATAGATTGTCACGTGCTCGAAGAAATGTCGAAAGTACCTTTGGCATACTGTCTAATAAATGGAAAATTTTCCAGAAAGCTATAAATGTTGATTCAGATTTGACCGTTCTTCTTATAAAAACTTGCTGTTCTCTTCATAATTTTGTAAGAGCTAGAGATGGAATCAATATTCATGATGCATTGAGTGTGGAAGGTTTTGTTGATATCGTCCAATTTAACCATACACAAAGATGACCGAATCAATCAATTCAAGCTAGAAATGAGCTGGCAAGTTATTTCGTTTCTGAGGTTGGCAGCGTTCCTTGGCAAAACAAATATATTTAGGTTAGAAATTTGACTTTTCTACATTATATTCTGTTATATTTTTATACTATGCTGGTTAAAACCAGTATAATATTATCGATACATTTTGACAATAAATATGAATTGTACTTAGAAATTTAGTTTCTTTCCTTGGCATCCTTCTATTCTAAATTTTCGCTGAACAAACAACAGATATTTGTCCATGCTGCTCTCTTTTTCGTTCGATCATGGTAATTTTCATCGCTCACATTCCATATTTCTGGGTATTTTTTAATTTCTTCAATGAATAACTCAATATCCACTTCTCTATCAGCCATTGTGTGAACTCACGTGAACAACCTGATGTGTGCACCGGTCAATATAGAAAAGAGTACTGAGAGACCGCAGGTACGTTTGCGGTCCCGTTGCGGCCTAGAGGAAAGTGCTAGGAAAAAACGACCGTAACATAGCCGTTGCGGCTCCGCAACGGGACGGCGGGTGGTGTACATCCTCCCATCTGATACTTTGTACCTCAGACCGCAAGTGCGGCCCCGCAACTTGAAAAATCGGTTGTCTACACCGGGCCTTGATAGCTTGAAAAATGCCCGATCGAGTGGCTGGGTCTTATGGCTGCTATGTGGTGGCGCCCTGTCCTAGCTAACTATTTGAAAAATACAGTCGAAAGAAATAGATACCTACAATAATAGTAGTTAGGTTAGGTTGATCGAAACGAAATTAAAACACCACTATGAAATTGACTTTTTTATTATAAAAGAATTTAAACTGAAAACAACAATTGAAGAAACGACGAAGAAGAGAAAACGACTGAAGAAAAAACAAAAATTAAATATGATATTTACTCAGTAAATTCAATGTGAAGGATGAGCTTGGTGCTCTTCGCACAGTTTTTCAAAGCGGGGAATAAGAGTTGACACTGCTGCTCTCATTTCTTGCTCCACATTGATATTCGAGCGATATTTGTTCTTTATCACAGCTACAGCTGAAAACCCAGCTTCACATAGATATGATGTTGCAAACGGAAAAAGTGCGAATTTCATCGCGTAATTCGAACACACGAAATAAAACATTTCTACGCTGAAAGCCATCGTGAATTACAGTAATACAGTGGGGCTGTATGTTCAGCTCCCATATCTGTACATAGTTTTTTAAAAAGTCTGGCCTTTAGAGGCCTAGTTTTTATGTAGTTTACCGCACTAATTACACATTCCAGTACTTGGTTCAGTTCAGAGCTCATTGATTTTGAAGCCAGAGCTTCCCTATGAATGATGCAATGGGTCCACATCGCATTCGGCGCTTTTTTACGAATAAGCGCTTGAATTCCCCCATACTTGCCAGACATGAATCGAGCACCATCAGTACATACACCGATACACTTTCCCCAATTCAAACCATTTTCTGTAATAAACTTGTCTAAAATTTCAAACAAATCTTGGGCTTTCGCACTACCGGTAATGTTTTTGTAGAATAAAAGGTCTTCGACAATAGTATTGTCAGCCAGAAAGCGTACGTAGCAAATGAGATGTGCATCTTCGTTACTGTCAGTAGCCTCGTCAAGTTGGAAACCAAAATCCTTACTTTCAATTTTTTCTATTAATTGGTAATTGAGATCCTCAGCAATGTCATGGATTCTTCGACTGATAGTATTGTTAGATAAGGGTATCTTGGAAATCAATTTTTCAGCTGACTCTCCCACCATAATATACACCATATCGAGAGCAGCCGGTAGAATAAGCTCTTCTGCAATAGTATGAGGCTTTTTGCATTTTGCCACCCTGTATGCCACCTTGAATGATGCTAACAGTGCGTTTTCAGGTACTGAGGCCTGCTGCGTGAATACACCGGCAATTCGTTGTCGCAGATATCCCTCTGAACGTATCGGCAGTCACGGGGCAATAGAATTCAATTTCGCTAAGCACTACTTCTGGGGAGCACTCGAAATGATGTGTTGCTTGTTGCTATGCGGTCTTTTACCGCGCTCAACCGACTTATGTTGCGTGTTGAAGAATAATTTCCAAATTGTCCCAATAAATGAGTCTCTGTTTTGACGTACGATTGTTTTATCGTCCGTATTTGAGTAACACACAAGACTTGCACTAAGTCTGGTGTCAAATTAAAGAAATGCTAAGATAGCACAGATAAATGTTTATTTCAGCTGTTCTCTACAAAGGTTCAACTTATACTAACTCATTTCTAAACTTACAATATCGACCTGAGATTTGAGCATTTTTATATGGTGGGAGAAAAATTCGGGGGTGAAGGCACGTCATTGGTCAGACATTTGAGTAGGTTCAACCCCATAGATGAGAAGATTCACAAATACCAACCTTAAGTTTCTACAGCTAGATGTAGATTTTCATGAAGGGGAATATCAGGGAACCAGGCTCAATCCTTTGGGTAATTCTAGGAAAACCCAAGAGGTAGTTTAATAATTCTACTAATTTCAAATATGAGGAATACAATCTTAGGTATAAATCTAATCGAAAATTGAATGCTAAGAAATCTTAAGGCTTGATGTTTCATGACTCAATCCCGTTAAAGGCTCAATATGATAAAACTAATAAAATGTGGATTTAATAAAAAATGTACTAACAATGCAATATTTGAGATGTGACTCAACATGCCGCCTCCCTTGAACTATTGAGTTCAAGGAAACGAGAGGATTAGGGAGCTGCTATTCTATAGGAAGTGGGCATAGTTTCTTGCTGCACCGATAATATTCGTCGTTCTTGGTCCTCACCGTAGCAACTCGTATGACGCCATCGGGACCCGGATGTGCAGCTATGATGCGGCCAACGGCCCAGGCCAGATTGTCTTCATGAATGAAAACCAGATCGCCACTTGAAGTTTAGGTCCTTTGGTTTGACAGTGAAGACCGATGATATTGTTGAGATACTCATGATGCCATCGATTTCAGAAGTGCTGTTTCAGCTTCTGAGCGTGCTGCCAAGAGGTGGCTTGCAGAAAGGTCCGCGAAATTTTCCTGTGGAAACGCAGTCAGTGGACCACCAATGGGGAAATGACCAGAGGTCAAGGGAAGGAGATCGTTAGGGTCGGTAGACATGGCGGAAAGTGGTCGGGAATTTAATGTGGCTTCTATTTCGACAACGTATGTCTCCAATTGATCATAAGTTAATAGGGTTACGACCGTTAACAATCCAATAGGTTTAACGGAGAGAATAGAGGGTGGCTTGGGCGCCCGCATGTTTGAGGCGTTGATGTTCTCCGCGTATAAGCATATCTGTTAGGTGATGAGAGCTGGGCACCAATATAGTATGCCGGGTTTTTTCTGGTAGCTCCGAGAGCTGGAGTCGCCCACCATCCCTGAGTGAGCCGACATCATCGAGATATAGGGGTTGAGTGGGATTAGCCGGCTATTCGTGGAAAGACTTTCATTTTTCTTGAGGCAAATAATTTCCTTGGAGAATGTCAAGCACTGGCTAAGCTTAATAATTAGCATATGAGCTTCCTAGATTTAATTCAATGATAAATTTGCGCGAAGAGGCTGGTTTTTATTACGGGTGTTGAAAATAAATCGTAGAATATATGCTACTACGCGCTGTAATTTACCAAATGAGCTATATCGTTCCAGAATGCTTGCCCCCGATGAAATTAATTCGATAGAAGCAGTTATTTTTTCAGAGCAAGTTTTTAATTCGGGAATCTCGACTAATTGTTAAGCTCCTTCGGGCCAAGCACTTGATTCTAGAGGCAGCCAAGAAGGGTCTTGTGACCATAAAACATTTTGAATGAATTCGCTAGGTAGCTGGCCACGAGATATGTAATCGGCGGGATTGTCTTGGGAAAAAAGGTGGCACCAACGACAGAAGGAAGTTTTCCACTGAACTTCTGCCTCGCGATTGGCTACGAAAGTTTTAAGTCGGTGAGGGGCTGTTTGCAGCCAATGTAGAGTGATTGTGGAATCTGACCAGAGGTGAACCTCGTTAATAGGTAAAGTGACTCACGCAGAGTAGAATACAGATTTGCTAACAAAGCTGCAGCACATAGCTCTAAGCGAGATAGACTTACCGTGCTGACGGGCGCTACGCGAGATTTAGAACATATGAGAGAGTAATTCGCACAATACCTTCGCAGTTTGTGGTGCGCAAATAAATACAAGCCACGTAGGCCTTTTCACTCGCCTCACAGAACCCATGCATTTGAATGTTTACAACGTTCGGCCTAGTGAGGCAAAGAGGAAAGCGTAATTTTTCAAGTAGTGGAAGTTGTTTCTGATTTGCGATCCACATATTATGTATGTTTTGAGGGACTGATTCATCCCAGATAACCCCAGACTTCTAGCAAAGTTGAATAATTATTTTCGCATATACTATCACTGGGCCTAGCAAACCCAGTGGATCAAATAATTTAGCAATTTGAGAAAGGATATTTCGCTTGGGGTGTGATTCTTGCACAACTATGTTCACGCTGTAAAATAGCGTATCTTCCCGAGCATTCCACAGTATACCGACAGTTTTGATAGAAGATTCGAGGTCTACAGACATATGTGTAGAAGTGGGATGCTCGGTACAATTGACGATAAGAGAGGGTTCGTTTGAGGCCCATTTGCGCAAGTTGAAACCCCTTTCTCAACAGCTCTACGAGTTGATCTCGCAGACAGGACGCCTCCTCATGGGTGTTAGCACCAGTGTGGACGTCATCAACATAGAAGTCCCTAGTCAGAGCGGCAGCCGCCAAATGGTATAGATGACCCTCATCCTGTGCTAGCTGGTACAAGGATCGAATAGCCAAATGAGATGCACAAGCTGTACCGTAAGTAGGAGTATTTAGGACAGAGGTGTTAATGACGGCCCGCGGATGGTCCCGATGGACAATTTTTTGATAACGAGCGTCAATTGGGTCGACAAGAATTTGCCTATACATCTTTTCGATGTCAGCGGTGAATGCATATATGTGAGATCGAAACCGAGTCAAGATAATAAACAAATTACCCTGCAGCTTGGGACCAACCATTAAGGTATCATTTGGGGACAAACTGGTTGAAGACTTTGCTGATCCATCGAACACGACACGAATTTTGGTGGTGACACAATCTTGCTTAAGCGCGGTGCGATGAGGAAGGTAGAAACCGACACAATTGTTCTCATGCTCTAGGATTGTAGACATATGATTGAGATCCTTGTATTCATAGTCACGCTGCAGCTCTGGGTTCCTAGAAAACTTATTTTCTAATATGTGGAGGCGCCTGAGGGCAGCTGAATACGATGTACCCAAATTTTTAATTTGGTCGTTGAAAGGTAATCTTAATACATATCTTCTGGAGAAAGGGCCTTGGACGAGGGCAGCTTTTCAATTTCCCAGAACCGAGTAAGATCTTGCTCAGATGTTGAATAAAGGCCGAGATGACAAACGATGCTTCGAGATGTGGGTTAATTCAATTCCCCTGCTATAATCCATCCCAGCTGTGTTATGAATAAAATCTTGATTAATTTTTTGTTGTAGGTCAGCCCATGACTCACTCTGATAAAAAACAGCCGTGTCATCTGCAAAACTAATAATGGAACCTTCAGTATTCAAAGTAAGTAAATGATTAATATAAATGGTGAACAGAGTAGGCCCTAGAACCGTAGCACATCATTAGGGTGATTTTTTAGAGTTATCTGACCTATGCTCAGAAGCTTATAGAAAAGTTTAACTCCGATTAAAGTATCTGCTGGCGACACCTTGTAGAACTCGGGATCTGCCAGATGAATGTTTTTTGGAATTTCGAGGGAAGACGGATCAATGGTGATAGATGGTATAGCAGCGCTGATTTGAGGCACTATAAGAAATTCGATTGTCTTTTGAAATTTGTTGTGATTTGCTGTAGTAGCCTGTTTTACGGTGGTTGATGTATTATTAAGACCTGAGACTGCGATTGTTACTGGTTGGCGATCTAAATTCACCTTGCGATGCTCTCAGTAATGAAATGAGTCTGTGAGCCTGCGTCAAGAAAGACTGCACGTTTTTGTTTTACCATGCATGTTAACTATATTCCTAACCGTGTTAGGAATCACACGTTAAAAGGTAAGACCTCGTTAGTCCTTAGCTCGCACAAGTTTCTCAACTTCTGAGAGTTGTCGTTCGTATGGGGGCGACAGTTGATTAACGGAAAAACAGATTTTAAACAGACAGATTTATATCAATAAGCGTCATGGCTAAAACAGCTACTGAAGAAACGCGAGTATGTAAGGCTAAAGTGGGAGAGGCAGTCGCTGTTGACGATGAAGTCTCAGGAGCTGCTTGCTTGTTGCTGTCGAAATGCAATAGAGTGTGCTGTTTTCGATGGCAAGTGCGGCAATTGCTAGAAGTACGAGCTGAGTGATGACCTTTGCGAAGACAGTTGTTGCACCAATTGCCCGTTTTGGCAATTTCATGACGCTGATGTGGCGTAAGTGTAAGGAATTCAGGGCAATAGTATATCCAATGATCACCTTCACAATGAAGGCATCGATTTGGCGACGTGGCAGCCATGTAGACTTTCTGAGGGCGTGAGTTCGCCTTTTGGTAAACAGTCATACCCTTTTCACGAGATATAGGCGGTTTAGCTAGCGGTGCTTGATTTTGAGTTTTAGTATCCTTCAGCCGAGCGTACCGGTTGAGAAATGTGAGCATATGCGAAAGTGTTGTGTTAGGAATGTCAATGCTGTAATCTTGCCAATGTTCTCGGAGACGTTCGCCAAGCTTTCTTCGAAATACTAAAACTAAAATTGAATTCCACTGATCGATGGGTTCTCCCATAGTCTGAAGAACCCGAATAATTGTTTGAACACCGCCTACGAATTCTCGCATGGAAAATATTTTCGATATACTAGGCAAGTCTATTAATGTAATTATATGGCTATCGCGAATGAATTTTGGACCATCGTATTGCTCTTTCAGTAAATTCCAAGCTATGAGATATTTTTGAGCCGACAAGTCCATATATGCTATCGCACGAGCGGCATCTTTGAGTAAACATCCTTTAAGATAAAATAACTTATGAACAGCAGGGATACTAGGCTCTTCATGGATTAAAGATGTGAACAAGTTACGAAAATCCAACCATGTATCAATGGATCCATCAAATGTAGGAAGACCAATGGTTGGGAGGTTTGCGCTAAGTTGCGAGCTTGGGATAACAGAAGCAAACTGTTGTTGCTGTGTAATCGATTGCTGAGGCTGATATGAGCTTACTGACGCAGGGCTGACGTTGGATGTTATTGAAATGGTACTAGTGAATGCTGAATCGACATTAACTTGAGCTACAGAGTTAGCAAGATTTTTAGTTTAGCTCTCTGTAATAGGATTGTAGGATTCCGGCTCAGGACTAGAACCCGTAATCTCGTGTGATACCGATACGTTTGTTTTTGTAGGGGTTGCTGTAGCGGTAGTCTCGAGCAATCGGTTAGATAAAAGGTTCGTAGCAATTGAATAAGTTTCAAAATATAAATCTTCGAATTCATCGCCATACTCGTCATGCTCATCGCTCAATCAGAGCGATTCGAGCTCTGATTGAGCACTTTCAAATTTTTGACGAGTTATTTCAATTTACTGTACTCGTTCTCCATTTAGTGCTTTCATATTTTTTAGGAAAGTCACCCATCTATCAAAAATTGCTGGCTTATTAAGTGCAACACTTACTTTGTGAAACAGATACAAAAAGTCATAGATAGCGCCAAATTAAGACGTTAATGACTCCCTTGGTCTTGCTTCTCACTTGAAAGTTTCTCAATATTTGGCTCGAAAGAAGTTAACGCCAGTCTCATAGGAGCATTCAAATTTAGCAACCTATTTCTGTGTTTATTCTTGATGACACATAATGTTGAGAATGCTGCTTCACAGAGATAAGTGGAATGAAAAGGAAGAAGTTTCAAAGCTTTTTCACTTAGCAGTGGACTTTCATCAAGTAATCCTATCCAAAAATCTGCAACATTTTCGCAGTGAGATTTTATCACTTTTAAATGATCATCGCATGAAATTTCAATAAGCTGTTCATTTTCCTGAATAGACAGATTATTATCGTGGGTAGCTAAAAAGGGATCAATCACCCACAGATTATTTTTCCTCACATCTGTATCAGCAGGGAAGTACTTCTCAAAGTAATCTTGAAGTGATTTAATGTAGGACTTAACCAGTGAATGTAAAACCTCCTCATTTAAGCCTTCATTTTCAGAGATAAAATCTGAAAACAAGTTGAACATTTCAAACGATCCTTTTCCAGCTTCGGACTCCCATAGCAACAATTTTTTCTTAAATGAATCAATTTTTTTCCAAAGGTCAAATGCGGTTTTAGATGGTCCCTGCAGGCCTAGATTCAATATGTTGAGCTGTTCAAAAATATTCGCCAAAAAAGCTAACTGGGCCATAAATTCTCCGTCACGCAGTGTTTCCGCTAAATCAGGTTTTTTTCCATCAAGATACATACATACTTCTTCTCGAAGTTCATAAAATCTGCCTAAAACCCGGCCCCTGGACAGCCACCGAACTTCGGTATGTAGAAGGAGATTGGAATGAATGGATCCCATGTCCTCGCATAACAAAGCAAACAATCTCGAATTAAGAGCATTACTTTTTATAAAGTTCACGGCCTTTACCACAGTAGTCAAAACCTTGTTTAGGTCAGGAATTAATCTTTTGGCAGCAAGCATTTCGCGATGAATGATACAGTGTGTTAAAACAATATCACTGTTTCCTTCTTTCCTTACTAAACTTGGCAAGCCTGTTTTGTGACCTGTCATTGCCGCGGAACCATCAGTGCAAAGTCCTACACACAGTCTTTTCAAGAAAGATTTTTGAGTGTGAAATATCCGTCAATGGCTTTAAAAATGTCTTTTCCGGTTGTGTTACCTTGCAACTCAATCGAGGTCAGGAACTCCTCAGATAATTTTTTGTTGTCTTTATCTATGAATCGTATATAAACAAGAAGAATAGCTTTATTGGTGTTATCTGTAGATTCATCAAGTTGTACAGCAAAAATCTTTGAGGAATGAATTTTCTTTAGAAGTTAGGTTTCAACATCTGATGCCATATCTTCAATTCTCCTACTAACGGTTGTAACCTTACCAATCGACGACAAGGGTACAAGTCACCTGTCAACTTAACCCGAGACAGGTGGGTATTTGTGACTAGTCTCAGTGAAGACGGGGGGGTTCTTGGATGATATTTCAAGATTTAGATTTCAAAAAAATAAATAAATGGGCGCCAGGTAAATTGCCTCACAAACACCCTAAATGTGTCAATACCACTAACTTACCAAATGATATGAAACAACAGGTACCGGTTTAAAAATTTATTCCAAACTTGAAACCACTTGTATCTATATGAGGTATAAGTCTAAGCAATCCAGCAAGTAGATTATACACTTTAGACCAGACAAACAAATCATATATTTATATATAGTTCAAAGGATATCGTAGATCAATAATTATTTTTCGGGATTGTAAAAGATTATTCTACAAATAGACAAGACATATATACATATAAGNAATTTGTTGGATGTTTCTTCGAGTAACATGATACATGAATCTCTTTCAGAAAAACATGTGAATTGTTGTACTACTATATTATATTTGATATGAAATATAACCCTCTATTTTATAAATAGAATATATGGGTCATACTGACACAATTTGTTGGCTGTTTCTTCTACTCGCAAGACACATGATTTTTTTTCAGAAAAACATGTGAAGTATTCTCAGTATTCTGTTACTATTTTATATTTGTTATGAATATAACCCTCGATTTTGTAAATGGAATATGTGGGTCATACTGACACAATTCATTGAAAAAGCATTCGGTCGGTGATAATTTGTCAATGTTCATTTTATACAACTATCTGTAAGCTGCTAGTAGTAAGTTGGCACTATTCTTGCAAATGTGTACCTCAATTGCAGTACTCAAGGCAATTTGAACAGTTTTATATCGATATTTTGTATTTGAATTGATAAATATGAGTATTCCATCATTTCTATACAGTGTCCCTTTATTGTGAATTATATCATATCCTGGTAATCATGTAAATTTTTCATCAAGAATATTAAACATTTTCGTAAGTACTATAATTTCAAATCGCCTTGAGAATTGGTTCAAGAAGATAAGGAATTCATTATAGTTTTTACTAACACTACGAATGTTCAGATGTAGGATCTTAAGTTTACATTCATTATTTTCTGTACTGATATGGTTAAAAAATGTATGGTATCAACTAGTTCACCTGGTATAACATAGTTTTCATAATTTTTATATATGAATCCATTTTTGTTATTTTTTCCCTCAATATGTATTCATACTTTATTTTGCGATCTAAGGGATTGCTTCCCATCTCTAAATTGTAGAATTGACGAATTTTTGTCTTTATTTCTATTGTTTCCTGTTTCCTCTTCTCTCTTCTTCTCTCCATCAATTATATGTTGTTTTTGTTCTTCTTTCTTGTTATTTCCTTTTTGGTTAATTTTTTGTATTGGTTCTCGTGTATCTTCAAAAATTCTGGATTCAGTTTTGTGGGGGTTTGGGGTTCACCCGATGGTCTTATGAGGAAGCTTTGCTCTTTTTTTTTCTTCAATTTCCAGTAGGTCTTCAACTGTAAATATTTCGTTGTTTTTATATAGTTTTTCACCCTTAATGTAACAGCGGTCTTCGGTTGAATTCCTGAGACTTTTCAAATGTCCTCTTACAATTTTATTTCCTGTTGTTTTTTTGTCAAATCATGAACTATACTTATTTTGGTGCNTAATCAAAGTGCGGAATTTGGCAAATTTCAAATTCATTGCCATGGTAAAGAAGTGTGTTAGGTTGCTAAGGTGAATCAATAAAGGGAGTTGAAAAAAGATTTCAAGAGGTATGACACGCAAAATTTGTAAGAGCCGATAAAATCTGAAATTAAATATAAAAATTAAAACAAACCTGTTGCAAGCAGTATATTTGAGATACGAATACTAATTTCACAACAACATAAGTAGTATAGCTAACGTGGTTCTAGATACAATGGTAACCATGCCATCGAGCTGTCAATCGAGAGCGGAAGGGGTGCGGTTGTTTGGGGTGAAGATGTGTGTCAAAAAGGCCTTGTTTGCGAAGAACATTGGTGGGTAGTGTTGACAATGTGATAGTTCTTGAGCAACCCTTGTTCTTGTAGATCGTCAGTGACCAGAGGGTTGTTAGATGGTCAATGACCAGAGGGTGTTGTAAGAAGAGAAGAGGCAGCCCTCAGCGGGTGTAGGTTAGCCGTGTCGTATTAGAGACTTTTTGGCTCAGTGAATCGTCTTCGACCAACCCTCTTCGGGCAACCCTTGTTCGGGCACCCCTCTTAAGGCAAGCTCTTTTCGTTAAACCATGTACCCAGGCGTACGCCAATGTGTTTTATTCGTTGACTTAGTCAGTACGCCAGCTGACCTTGAGACAACTTTGTTGCAGTTAATTAGGATATTTTCGTTGCATTTCGTTGGAATACTTATTGTTTGCCTGATAATAAACCAGATTAGCTGACCTCAAGGTCATATGTATAAGTAAACATGAATACTTTGTTGCACTTAATTATATTTTCGTTGCATTTTGTTGAAATATTCGCTATTTCACTGATAATAAACCAGATTACCTGACCTTAAGGGTCAATATGTATGATTGAACATGAATATTTTGAAAAAGGAAATACGTAATTTACTAATGTTTATTAATTAGTAGGTATTCACAATGTATGGGTTATTTTCAAAAATTCTTTTTTTTAGATGATATTAAAAATCCGCTTTTTCTTTCCTTTGTCCGCCATCACACAACAAAGAACAAACTTTAAATCACAATATAAAAAATACTTTTGGAGTTTATGTTTATGATGAAGTAATCAACTGTCGATTTTCTCCAGAAATAACCAAACTCACAGAAAATCCCTACATATGCTCCACGTTGCCACATTGTACTGTTAATTAATGGCCCTTTAGTAAAAGCTGGTTTGTAAATGTATGGTGCAACTCATTTGAAGTTAAGAGACCAATAAAAGTTAAGAGTCCCTTTGTTAATGGTGCCATAAGAAAAAGTTGGTGCAATCGGCTGTAAGTGAAAGTTGATATGACGCCTTCAAAGTAGCTTTATCATAAGTTGAGTATGACTTGAGGATACTTTTTGACGATTTTAGTTCCGTCTCCTTCCTCTTAAAGAAATCTACATGTTTTCCGGCAAAATTTTTATGCTTTGTTTCAAAGTGTCTAGTTAATTTTGCCGGCTTCATTGCCTCATTACTTAAAACCTCCGCACAAATTACACATTGAGGTAACTGAACAGCAAATTCTTCAATGAATGTAAATCCACATGCTATGTAGTCCGGACTGTACTTACGATTAGCAGCCTTTCTTTTGGGACCAGTTTGAGTTAATATTGTGATATCACTGGCAATATTACTGGTAGAACATCCTACTTTAACCCTGCGTAGGTCGCGTGTTGCTGTGGATCATAGGGGGTCGCGCGGTATCTCACAGATGTATGAACTTAAAAATAATATTCTATCGAACTACTGTCGTATTAATGAAAACAAAAACAAATATGAGGTACTTTAATTGAATTAGAAAAAGTCAACATAAATTAATAAATTCTTAAATAAACATAAAAGCAAACCTTAACCTTATAATAAAATAAAAACATGATTTAAGGTAGAACACCATATACGTTTAACATAACATGTGATGAATAATGCTTGAATAGAAAAACATAACAAAAATCAGAAATAATCGTTTCAGTCAGAATTTGAACTTTGATTAGTGTCCTCATCGAAACATTTTTGACAGAGCATTGTGGCATGTTCTAAACAAAAATAATCTTCACATTTGCGGCATCTGTACTTTGTCAGTCTTCTTGTTTTACTTTTTGAATAGCACGGTCTGCAGGTTTTTCTGCAGACCATTCTCCACTTTTTGTGGAGAATGCTTTTTTTCTGAAACAGGATTATACTTGTTGAGTGCCTGTTGTAGATGTGTTGGAAGACTTTTTATTTGTCCCCTACGTCCAAGATGTTCTGCAACTAAACTGTGAACTAGCATCTTTAGATATTCCCTCCTATTTGCAAAGGCATTTTTATTATCAGCAAAAACTATCATTCCGTTGATGGCTGCAATATTCATCATACAAAAGAAGATTACCATTGGCCATCTTCTTGTATTTCGTGCACAGTTATATGTGGCACATAGCTGATCTACAGTATCAACTCCTGATTTTGTGGCATTATAATATGTGATTATTTCAGGTTTATATTGATCCCCTGTGCCTTCATCAATATTATCGTCAAAATGCAACGATGATAAGAGTAATACATTTTTGCCTTTTTTTGGCACATACGATACCAAAGTGGCTGTTTTACTGAATCCAAACATAGATGAATGTAGTACCCTTTCTTTGACGTTTAAAAATATTGGTGGAATCTGCCTTTTGTTTTTTCTTATTGTGCCAACATGTGAAAGCTTTTTATTCTTTAGTTTTTCTACGAGCTCTAGGTTGGTAAACCAATTGTCTCCGGTGATATTTCTTCCGGTGTCATAGATAGGTTCAGCAAGGCGCAGTACCAAGTCAGTAGGTGTATTACTAACTTCAAAGGGTCCCTCAGGTTGCTTGCCGACATACACTTCTAGGTTGACGGTATAAAATAATTTGGAATCTACTAGGGCAAATATTTTTATTCCATACTTATTGGGTTTTGAGGGAATGTACTGTCTGAAAGAACATCTTCCTCTAAAACCCTCAAGTTTTTCATCTATCGTAACATTTTGGCCGACGGAATAACATGCTTTGCAGTTGTTCACAAAAAGGTCGAACAAATCTCGAATGGGAGCCAACTTGTCAATTTTTTTTCTTTCAACTCTTGTACGTTTATCGTCGAATCTACAACATCTGTACAAAAGTTTGAACCTTCTAAGAGACATAGTTGTTCTGAACAACTCAACACCCATGCCGTCTGTTGACCATAAATCTTCTAAAGACTGTCTGCCACTTCTCAAAATTCCTGCTAGGTACAAGAGACCAAAGAAAGCTTTCATTTCAATTGAATTAGTCAATTTAATATCTCTTTCACGACTATAATTCGGTTGTATGGTCTGTATACTCAGATTAGTAGAATTCACTATGAGATCTATCATTTCGTCAGAAAAAAAGCACTTCCAGGAATCGAGAACAGTTTTTATACCTTTGGCGGACCCAATTACTCCAGGTATTTTTGTAAGGATGTTATGCGGCATTCTTTTTTTGACTTTCGTGGGTACGTGTTTTCCCCATTTTGTATTGGCGCGAGCAAAGACGCCTGTACGTCACGACAGCGGCCGAAACTAAACGAAGAGGCGCGTTTGGTCGTCTGGTTCTGGTCAACACAATACTGTAAACGTTTTGAGTTGAAAAAAAAAATAGGCAGTCGCATTAATTTACGTCTCAAGAGCCAAGATTTAAATTGATTATTTTATGACTGTTCACTTCGCGGACCACCATGAAAACCGTTCACGGACCACAGGTTGAGAATCACTGGTCTAGATAGTGCACATTATTTCACACTCCCAGGATTCACATGGGATGCCATGTTGAAGTATACCAAGCAAGAACTGGAGTTGATTACAGATCAAGATATGTTCCTATTCATTGAGAGAGGAATTCAAGGTGGATTGAGTCAAGTATGTTCCAAACGCTGTTCAAAGGCTAATAATTAATACGTGAGCGATACATATAATTCTTCAAAGCCAGCCTCCCATCTCATGTATTACGATATCAATAATCAGTATGGATGGGCAATGAGTCAAGCTCTACCATATGCAGGATTCGAGTGTACTGATACTAACATTAATGTCACACGTGTTCCAGATGACTGTGATACTGGATACATTTTGGAAGTCAGCCTTCAATATTCACACAATCTCCATGATCGTCATAAGGATCTACCGTTTTGCCCAGAACACATAAATCCAAAGACTGGAAAACCGCCCAACTCTTCTTCCGAAAATGTCAAGTTGATGGCTACTTTGAGGAATAAGGATAAATACGTCATTCATTATCGAGCATTGAGACAAGCATTAGCCAATGGGTTGTTGATTACATCTATCCACAGAGTGCTGAAATTCAAGCAATCTCCATGGTTGAAGAGCTATATTGACTTGAATACTTGCTTGAGGAAAGCGGCTAAAAATGAGTTCGAGAAGAATCTCTTCAAGCTCATGAATAATGCTGTATTTGGTGAGTATCATAATCATGATTTTTGGGCTGAAACAAATGGCTTTTGATTACTGTTTCAATATGAGTTTGTATTGACTTCAATCCAGCCTGAAATATTTCAATTGAATTTTGTTTAGAAATATAATATGAAATACTATTCTTTGGATGTATATAATATATCAAATCTTAATATTATTTCTGAAAAATTTTCTGGGTTTATGGGAATTCATTATAATCAACAAATATTTTTTTCCAGGCAAAACAATGGAAAACATAAGGAACAGAGTGAATATCAAACTCCTCACCAAATGGCTTGGACGTTATGGAGCCGAAGCATGGATATCTAAAGCAGAATTCAAAAACTGTACAATTTTCAATGAAAATCTTGTAGCAGTCGAACTACAAAAGCTGCAGATTTTTTTGAATAAGCCCATATATGCTGGTATGGCTATTCTGGATTTGGCAAAGACTACTATTTACAACTTTCATTATGAGTATATGAAGAACACCTTTGGTGATGACTGTACAGTTCTCTATACTGATACGGATAGTTTGATCTATGAAATAATGAATCAAGATCCATATAAATCGATGTAAAGAGACTGTCACATGTATTTCGACACTTCAGATTACCCGTATGATAATATTTATGGAATACCACAAGTAAACAAGAAAGTTTTGGGTATGATGAAAGACGAATTTAATGGTGTACCAATGACCGATTTTATTGGATTGAGATCTAAATTACATACAACCAAATGTCGAACTTCAGATAATGAAAAGATGCAAGTTCGTAATCAGATGGAAGCGGAAAACTATACCGCTGATGAAATCGATATTTCTTTAAAAAATATTGGCGTTACTAAAAAAGCAAAGGGAGTTAAAAAATCAGTTGTACAAAATAAAATTACCTTTGAGAACTATGTCGACTGTTTGGAGAACTTTAGTAAGAAGGTAGTTGAACAGAACTTGATTAAATCAACGAAACATCAGGTATCATCGGTGATTCAGGAGAAAATCGCCTTGAACCCTTATGACGACAAAAGCTATCTCATTTCTGGAACGAACCTAACATTACCCTGGGGACACTACTCTATTGAACCAATGGATCCGGATATTGAGAACTAGATTATAAACCATATTTAAAACAATATCCGTCATTCAAAAAAATATCAAATGTCGTTGAAGAGTTGTTCAAATTGGATTGATATGAAATAAATGGAAGATTTCTTCTCATACTTTTTTTTATCACAGCGCTTTCATACCTGCTAAAAAACATACGATTAATTTTCAAATATTGCTCCTTGATAATGTTGATACTGCACAATGTGGTGCTCTGTCTGTGGAAATTTAAAGTATTTATTATTATTATTCGGTAAGCAGCCCGAAAAAGGCGAAAAAAAAAACTGACAAAAGACATTTATCAGGTGTGAAAAAGCAAGACTTTGTGTCACTACAAGGAAGATTTTTCCCTCATACGTCTGTTTTATTTTCATAGTGCTTCTCAAGTTCAGATCAATGTAGGACATTCAAGTTGTGATGATATGAAATAAATGGAGTATTTTTACTTATACATGTTTTTTTTTCATTATAGTTTATTCATACTTACAAGAAAACGTATACGCTTCATTTTCAAATATTGTCAGAGACGTTATCATGTCACCTTATCAATGTAGTACTTATTACATTCATAGGAAGTTATTACATGAGAACACTTAACCGAAATCTCAATGTTATGCTCTATTTTGTGAAGTTCCCTCGTAGTAGTAGTAAATGTGATTTATGATATTATATACCAAACGCTATCGACTTTTCTCGAAGTCTTTCAGCAAGTAGGCTTGTTACTAACTGCCTACGGCATACCTCAGGAGAAAAATGATACCTGAATAATAGACACATCATCAAGTGTATATCTATCATGTCAATATGCATTGTGCCTATTCGACTATACAAGTCTCAGCATATTGAGATAGTATTACTATTTGAGCATATATCGAAAATTGAATGCAAATTTTTTATCATTATTAGATATCTTAGAAGAAATGTTACCTCAAATTAGATGGTAATTTGTTATACCTAATAGTCATTCATTTTGTGAGGGCTCAGTGACTTGGTCTGTTTTTTTTTCACGCATATTCTTTTCGAATTAATATCAGGTAGTCATGAAACAAATTTGAAAGGAAGACAAAAGTTGGTACCTCCTTTAAAATATCCTGAGCATTCTTTGAAAAAAAAAACTATGCCCTTGGCAAATTTAGACTAATATACGGCTATAGCTTCATCATGAAAGCGAACAAATTAATCATGAATGTCGAGGGATACTTTTTTTTTTACTTTCGATTTCGAGTGCAGAAACCCTAGGATAATTTCCTTTGTATGAATACTTGAAAACTCGTTCCATTCGACATACACCTAACATATGTTAATTCTCTTAGTGATGACTGACTGACACAGAATTTTAGTGGTTTGTTCCTGAGCATATCATTTCGCGAGTAATTCATAAGTATATATATGATATACATTTGGAATCTTGAACATTTTTATGAGCTATTTTTCCGACAAATTAGGTTGCCTTTTTAGCACGATGTAGTGTCGTGAAATGACAAAAAAACATAAATGATACAATTATAATATCAATTTATATAAATATATTCTTCCGAATATTTGAAAACTTGTTTTTCAACTGCCTGTTTCAGAATTCATATATCATTTTCCTCTACACAGATATCGCCTTCTGAGAGTTGCCCATCGGAATGCAACAGCCAGTTAACGATAAACACAGAAAAAAATAGATTCCTTCCAGACACTTTATTGCTTATCCCTCACCGTTTGGATTCAAAAAGGTATTTCACTCTCAGGATTTTGAGATAAAGCTTTCTGTCCTAATGTCTTATATTTCTCTTGTGAGAATATTCGATCAAGATTTCATTTCAATTACTTCAATCAGATTCTCAAATAGATATCCGAAAGAAAAAATATCTTTGGAGTGAATCTTTGATTATATTCCTATTTTCTCAATACGCTGCTTTAACAACTTCTTATTTATCAGTAGGTACTTTGCAACTGTCGGCCGCCGAGAACATTGGGAATACAGTTGACTAGCATCAAATATCAGTCTATCACTTCTTCCAGCAAATAATTCTCCATTCATTATCTTTGTTCATTCTACCAACAACGAACAATGTTTGCATGAGTTGGTCTCGTCGAAATTGGCTAATTCGCCACAAAAATCCTAAAATCGATGGTGTCGTCGTGTCATTCTGACAGCACATCCGTTTTTTATATTCATTTATATGCGACGGAGGATTTTTAAAGTTCATCATCACGTCCATGAGTCGGTCACTATCATTACTACTCTTTCAAAAATATTTGAAAACATTATTTCTTGGGTCAATAACTCAACACTGGTATTGTCACATTGATACAAACTATTCACAAAACTTATCAAGCGTCACGATAGCGCAGATGGTAGAGCGTCTGCTTCGTAAGCTGCAGATCGATGGATCAAGCCCCCAACACCCGGTGACGAAGCTGGCTACACTACTCCAGCATTAGATGCTAAGTCTAAGGTTTCTAATGAAAGGTGAGATTCATGGTTATCAATTATGAGCCATACACGTTCTTTCTCAGTAGGTTTAGTGTGTTGTATGAAATGTTCCATGAATTTAAAATACAACTCTTCGTTGGACCAACCTGAAGCGTTAGCACCACCGATTGTTCCTGGAGGCGCTCCCTTCAACATGTGGTCTTTATAATTCACTCTAGGAAATATCATAGGAAGCATGTGATTTCCTAAAGCATTGACACAAGCAGATACTGTTATCAGCTCCCCACGCTCTGCTGACGTCACGTTACCAACCTGTTTTGCACCTTTAGGTGCGACAATTTTCGAAGGATTTTGCACCGTGGTCACGCCGCTCTCATCTTGGTTCCAAATCTTTTCAGGTGGGAATGGACCGAAGCGCCTGTGGACGTCCTCCAAATTATCAAAAAATCTACTCACATTCGATTTATTAAAACTAGTTGCACGTGACATGCTAGTTTTTTCAGTTTTTCTTATGGCTAGGCCACCTTCGTTGGAATGCCGTTTCAAAAATAGCCTCATCCACTCTTCTCCTGCGAATTTACTTTCGTTTCATGTAGGAGGGAACCTCTTTTTGTTCGCCACAGCAAATTTATATGCTAATTCACGAACCTGTTTTTTGGATAGACCATAATTCATTTTTGCTGTAGTTTTGATGTAATCAACTAATTTCAATTCCTATTCCTTTGTAAATACCTTCTTGACATCATAGCTGGCCTTATATTGAAAGTTTGTTGCACCAGATGTTTTGAAAGCATTAAGATGCCGTACAAGAGTAGCAAATTTAACATTAAAAATTCTACAAGCTTCTCTTATTGATATCCTCTTCTCTGGAGATCCAGTAACTGCTTCAACTGCTTTTTTCATCGACTCAGGGTCAATACGATTTTTTTTTCCACTTGTACTTCGTGGCATACCTACTGACCTATAACAACGAACGAAATAATTGTAACATCATGTACCTCTGATCACTGATCAGTGGTACAGGACGTTGTTTTGATCCAAGGTACATGATGGTGCGTTTTTTCAAACTCAACCTCCTCAACATTCTAGGTTAGGACTGAAACTGGAATATTGCTCAACATATTACTCACCAATAAGCAGTGATTCAGGTGGAATATTATTTCAAACACAAAACACTATAGTCAACTTGTTAAAAAATAAAGAGTAAAGCCAAAAGTCGTTACTTTTCGCACAAAGGAAATGTAATTCAACTCTACTCAGAAACAATAGCACATAGACAACCACTTTCCCGCCTGTTTGCACTCTACTGAGTAAACGCTTTCTTAGTTCAGTCGCTGTGGTGCAGATGGTAGCATCTGTCAGGAAACTGAAGGGTGATCCAAGGTACAATATGATCAAGGTACAACAGTCTCCCCTACTACTGGCATGCTGCGATGCAGATGCACCATTATAAAACCAGGTTTCGCTGGACGTTATAGTGATGGTGGTATTTTTAAAGCCTCTACAATGAACTACAGGCTAACCCATGGCGGTTTTGACATCCCTTTACCTTCTCCATTACGATATGATGAAACCGACAGTCCGTTTCCTTATTACTTTGTCGCAGATGAAGCGTTCCCATTGTCACGCAATTTATTGAGGCCCTATTCAAGCAGAACCCTCGACAATGTCGAGATAATATTTAATTATAGATTAAGCCGAGGTAGGAAAACTATTGAATGCGTGTTTGGAATGGCAGCAGAAAAGTTCGCAGTGCTTAATAGACCCATACGGTGTCGTGATCCAACAACAGTCAATAATATAATAAGAGTGTTGTAGTGTTGCCCTTAGTTAAATTACTTACATTATACTTTTCAATATTCTTGCGAAACCGCCTTCGGCAACGCCGTATAGTTTTTTGTCAACCCTACCTATGCGAAGCTGGTAGCGGACCCTTGGATAACAGTCGGTGTTTGACGGCATTCGGGATTTAGAGTTCAAGTTAGTAACAAGTAATTCGAAACAATTGTGAAATGGCGTTCACACTGTTTGATTAAAAATAAACCGAATTTCTGTATTGTTATTCAATCAAAACTCCAGAGCTAGTCGGCGCCCAACAACATTCATAAGAAACAAAAGTAACCCGATAACATGTCGCCCGAACGTGTGGGCATTTTTACTTTAGGTTCAGTGAAAGTTCCCTCTAATTCAAATAATTGTTTTCGTTAAAAAACAAGTGCCGTCGCCAACATAGACGAGTACGTTGTATAGATGGCTAGTAAGTTATTGAATATCGTTTGCTTTTGTTTAATTTTCAACTTCTAACCGCACGCTACTTCATAACATTCTTATGTTAAATTTTTGTACCTTACCTACTTATCACGAACTTGAAGGTTACAAAAATTTAATGTGATTTATCCACTTGTTGAATTGTAATGCGAAATACAATTCGGTTTCGCTTATTTTTGGGTGATAGGAATTGACACAAAGTAATAAACAACTCCATGATCGGTTTTGGGAAACAAATTGTGTGAAAGTATGGTGTCATAAATAACATTAACTTCGTTGTGGTTTTATTTTTGCGGGGAACTGGGTGCGTTGCGTTAGACTGCGTATACAGCGATAGTAAATATTTCGTTTGGATTTGGTTTGATCATCTTACAGGGGACAATGAAAATACTCACCTTCAATGTACTTATATACAGGGGTATTGGAGATGGAAAATAGAATCGGTCGTTCGAAATGAACTGTAAAATAAATAAATAAAAATAAGTAAATAAGAATCCGAAGTTGTCCTAATCTGATTTTGTTGTGATCTTCGGAATAGACTAAGAACAAAAAATGGCCATGAACAGTGATGATGAAGACTTTTTCGATACTTATGAAGTACTTGAGTTGGAAAGTATACAAAACACAAATCCATTTATTACTTCCTCTCCCAGAGTTCACTTTGGAACAAGTAGTGTCAGTTATTTCGAAAGAACAAAACAGAGTGATTCAAGAAACCTTAGCACACCAGATTCAACCCAATCAAATTTCAATCGTTTTCAAATGCAGAATACAACCTCTCAAAATTTCCCACAAAAAGCGTTTCTTCAGACGTCATTTTCCGAACCCTATGCACATTATTACCCTTTCCAAACACCGAATTGTCAAAACCATATTCATAATCCATTCCAATACTCTTCGGAATGTTGTATTCCAAACACCATTTTTCAAAACCAAGATCAACCATGTTTTATGAATGCTCCAGTAAACCTGATACCAACGTCTCAACTATCCACACCAGGCAGTAACATCTCCGAACTGACTACAGCATTTCTTTCTGCTGTCCAAACCATAGCCAGGAGCGTACAAAAATCAGATACGGAAAAACTCAAAATTCATTTTACTGGATCAGAAACCGAAGACCCGTTATTATTTTTGGAAAAAGTGGAAGAATATTTTTCCCGTACAGACATTCCTGATACTGAGAAAGCAGAGTTTGCCGCTAAATTTTTCAAAGGCGCAGCAGCCCAATGGTACCAGCCATTCCAACAACTTTCGATGAGCTGGGAAATGTTCAAAACCAGTTTCATAGAGCGATTTAATAACACTGCTCTCATAACACAGCTAACAACTTAGCTGTACGGAAAAAACCAATCGGAAAGGGAAGACGTCAATATCTTCATCACGAAGAAAAGATGTTTATTCCATCGATTGTCACCACAGATACCAGAAACCATTTTAATCAATTTGTTACGTGAACAATTGAAACCTGAGATAAGATCAAGACTTAGAGGCTTGGAATTTGAGTCCGTTGAACAACTGGCCCACATAGCATCATCAATTGATAAGGACATCTGTGACTCAGCAGGGAAGTCGTCCATTGCTGTTCGAAACAAGGGAAATACTTCATCCAATGAAACTACAGGGGAAGAGAAGAAAATTCCACCTAGTCGGTGTCGCTATTGCTCAGAATGGCACTATCACAATGAATGCACAAAAAATCCATATTCCAACCGCAAGCAAGGCAATCAAGTGAAGCCCGCGGAAATTCAACGCACGGGAGCTATTCCAAAATCTTGTCAAGAGCCTGAAGGGTACCAGGACCAAGCTTCAGCCCTACCCTATTCACGAACAAAAAACTAGAGAATAATCGGATGTTGGCCTCCGACCCTCCGATTATGATGCTGTCGCAGGAGGAAAATTTTGTGGGTCTGCCGAGGATCAGACCAGATTAACGCACTATTAGATAGTGGTTCAAATGTAAATATTTGTCATTCCGAACTTTTTGCTCAATTAAATCAAACCTTCACAAAAACAATGAGATTCAGGTGCGGCCTAACCAGGGTTGAGGCCAAAGGTCAATTTGATGTTCAGATTTACTTTTAACCTCTAATTTTCTCGTAATGGATTCCTTACAGGAGGACTGTATCTTAGGATATCCTTGGTTTTTAGAAAACCAAGTGGTTGTCGATATGGTTAGAAAATGTATATATTTCGGAAAAGAAGAACGACGGACTCTTTATTTTCTTTCCCCTACTACCAGAGATTTTGAAGTGTCGCATGAGTTCAAACTTGATCATTTAGACACTGAGATTGAAAGTGAGTACCAAAAAATATGCCAAGAATTTAGTTATTTATTTGATGATCCGAAAAAACTAACTATAACTCGTACTGTGAAACATGATACTCGCTTAACGTCCAGTCACGTTGTAAATATTAAGCCATATCCGATGAGTGAACACAAAAAAAATCTTTTGAATGAACAAGTAAATCAGATGTTAGCTAAAGGGGTTATAGAACCGTCAATATCACCACATTCGCCACCAGTCATTATTGAAAAGGTTGGAAAAAACCTCGGTTTTGTGTAGATTTCAGAAGACTTAATGACATCACCGCAGACGAAAGTGTCCGTCTTCCCAAAATTTCAGACACGTTAAAGGAACTTGGTTCTGCCAAAATATTTACTTCGTTGGATTTGCGCAGTGGATATTGGCAAATGGCTCTGACCGACAGAGCAAAGCCTTTAACAGCTTTCAGTACTCCAGATGTAGGCCACTATCAGTTCACTGTTATGCCTTTCGGTCTTAAGAATGCCCCCAGTTCCTTTCAGAAACTAGTATCACAGGAAGTTTTGACCGGTTATATCCACAAATTCACTGTGGCATACCTTGATGACATAATTATATTTTCAGACAATCATCAAGACCACATGACTCATTTGCGATTGGTTTTCGAAAGACTAGCATTGCACAATTTACACATTTCTTTAGAAAAATGTAAATTTGTGACAGATCATTTAGATTATCTTGGACATACTATCAAGGGTGAACTGAATACACCGCAAACGAAGCATCTTTCACAAGTTCAAAATTTCCCCTTACCCAGAAATAAGAGAGACTTACAAGCATTCATGGGTACCATAAATTGGTTGCGGGAGTATGTACCACGTCTATCAGAACTGGCAGCCCCATTAACCGATTTGCTGAGTAATAAAGTAAAATGGAGATGGGATGATAGGAAGCAAACAGCATTCGAAGCTGTCAAATTTGCAGCTTCCCAGCCTGTTGCACTACATAGACCTGATACTTCACTTCCATTTACCTTACAGACCGACGCCAGTGCCATAGGCATCGGAGCGGTGCTATACCAACGGAATCAGGAGGGTGGTAAACGCATTATCTCACATGCTAGTGCTCGCCTCAACATGGCAGAGCGAAAATATCACATTAATGAGAAAGAATGTCTTGCCATTATTTGGGCAATAAAAAAGTATCGCCCATATTTAGAAGATAGCCACTTCACTCTTGTTACGGATAGTCGTGCTCTCACTTGGTTGAACAAGAATTCTGACACAAAATCAAAACTAATGCGATGGTCATTACTTCTTTCTGAGTTTTCTTTTGACATAGAACATTGTCCAGGGTCACAAAATCAACTTACTGATTTTTTATCTCGCAACCCAAGTGAGAGTGACGTACCTGAAGAGGTTACTGATGTATCGCGCATGTTTCCCCCTGAGAGTAGCCAATTTCATCCCTCATCAATTGAAAATGTATCCATAATCAAAGAGAATCATGATGACATCGTTGTCCAATTTCTCGCTCCAGTTGACAAATCATCTATTTATGAACAAGCCAGACAAACTCAGCTGTATGATGCACATATGCAGGAAAAACGGTGTCGTTGGGACCATATTCATGAAAATGGCCCCAAATCAAAAAAGGATTTGTCATTTTTCAATAAATTTCACATTGAAGATAGTCTCTTATTTACACGTGATAAACAACTGGTTGTCCCCAATACTTTTTCACTCCGAATACTTCACCATTATCACGATTCGGAATTTGCCGGGCATCCTGGGCGTGATGAGACTTATCGTCAGATAGCATCTGCTTATTATTGGCCACGAATGTATAAAGATGTAGCAAAATACGTACATAACTGTATAGTTTGTCGTTCGGTCAAAACCTTTAGTCAGCCCCTTGCCCCTTTAGACTCTCATAGTCCCCAGAATCCCTGGGAAATGATAAGTGTAGATGTCATGGGCCCCTATCCTAGATCAAAAAATCAAAACCGCTTCATCATCGTAGTTGAGGATGTTTTTTCGAGATGGCTAGAAGCTATATCGGTTAGAGATTCAACAACCCAGCGAATCATCAGGTTTCTCGACGTAGACGTATTTCCCCGCTTTGGTTATCCCCAAACACTAATATCGGACAACGGGCCGCAGTTTATTTCAAATCTTTGGGGTGATTTCTGTAAAAAACACCAAATTAGACATGTAACGACTGCAATTTTTCATGCTAGAGCAAACCCCGTCGAAAGACGAAATCAAGAACTGAAACATACATTACGAGCATTTATGATAAACAAACACCCCAAAGAGTGGGATAAGTGGCTGCCCCGCGTCCTTTTTACGCTTAGGTGCCGAACTAACGCTGCCACTGGATGACCACCCGCAGTAACTCTACTCGGCTACAAGCCTCAACAACCTGGAGATTGGGATCATCCTCGCAACCGGGTACCGATTGTCAACCAAGGAAGTGCCCGTGATACTCGGATAGAAACCATCCGTAAGCATCAGAAAGTCTACCAGTCCCGTTACGCACAGAAGAAGAAAACGAAACCCCCTACTTACGAACCAGGAGAGCAAGTGATGACTCGAGAAACCAGGCCTGTTACTGACAATGCTTTCCATCCGATTTGGGTCGGCCCTTGTGAGGTGGTAGAGAAACACTCCGACAACGTCTACACCATAATTCGTGATGGAATTCATCTAAAGTTCCATGTAAACAACATCCGTCCTCTTCCTTCGGCGACAACGGACACTGAAGATGAATTTCTGAACGACGAGAGTTCCCATCACGAAGACGAAGTCTTTCCTCAAGATTTCGAGATCTCCAGTGAACTTCCTTCCGATATTGACGACAATATTACCCAAAGTGACATACAGATGACCTATGATGACCATGACCCCGAAATTGAGAATAACTACCACTATTTTTACCCGTCTCTCCAGGATAACTTTTCATCAGACGATGAGATATCCCAGTAATCTGAATGGTTACCACCCTAGAAGATGAAGATCGGAGTAATAGTACCGGAGTAATATTACAAAGTCCTTTCCATTGGAGTTGCCTTCCTTTACAGCACAAGTGTGTGCTGTCCCGAATTGCGACTAAAGTATGCTACTTTCGCCAGACGGATGAGCTGACGTAAGTTATTGGTGAATCAGATGGATAAGTTGAATCTCACCAACCATACCTCGGTTGTTAGATGGATATACTGACAACGGTTTCCCCAAATATGACCACAATGTTCCTAATATGTGACAACATACCGTTGAATGTGAAAAATTATTCTACTATGTGAAAATTTACTATCATCAGTTACAATTCTCCATTCCATGTTGCGTCAATTGCTCTGCTATTTGTGGCAATTAGATATATGGCGATTCTGGTGACGATAACTTTACTAGTATTGGTGAAGCTTTTCATAAACCAAAGATACGAGACTATTTAGTGAAAATATTTTTAATGAACCAGAATGAAAAGGACAAGGTGTTGGTGATAGATGTTTTGTTCTAATGTTAATTGAAATTGAGAACTTTTTTTGTTGTTGTACAATTCACATTTTGTAACTAGGGCCTGTAACATTTTGATTTGCGTTTGTTGTTTAATAAAGAAAAAAAAATCAAACAGTCGTGAACCCATTCTAGAGGGGGGGCGTGTTGCAGTGTTGCCCTTAGTTAAATTACTTACATTATACTTTTCAATATTCTTGCGAAACCGCCTTCGGCAAGGCGGTATAGTTTTTTCTCAACCCTACCCATGCGAAGCAGGTAGCGGACCCTTGGATAACAGTCGGTGTTTGACGGATTCAGGATTTAGAGTTCAAATTAGTAACAAGTAATTCGAGACAATTGTGAAATGGCGTTCACACTGTTTGATTAAAAATAAACCGAATTTTTGTATTGTTATTCAATCAAAACTCCAGAGCTAGTCGGCGCCCAACAACATTCATAACATTCATAAGAAACAAAAGTAACCCGATAACAAGAGCTTCTTCCATCCTTCACAACTTCGTACGGAAAAGAGAGGGAATACAGTATTATCCCCAAGGAGAAATAAACGAGACCGTGGAAAAACCCAACAACATAGAAACACGAGACTTGGTGATACACGAAGCCTTTTCAGCGACTAATTTCAGAAATTATTTAGCGAACTATTTTCTTTCTCCTCGTTCATGTCTACCATGGCAGTGGAAATTCGCAACACCAGGAAATAATATGGAATAACATTATAATTTGATAAAAAATAATGCAAAAATAAATTATACGGTTGGCCTAAGTGTTTCTCAAATTTGTCTCCAATTTTACCCGTATATATCTCGAATTGCGACTAGACTCATTGGCCCGAACCCATACCTTATACCCACGTTTTATAGGCTTCAAAGGCATGTACTGACGGAGGGAAGATCTCCCTTTGAATCGATTCATCGATCGATTGAAATCTCAGAAGGTTTCTAGTATTGACTGGAAACATTTAAAGATATTTTACCGAAATCTCTCGTCTCTATATTTGACGACCAATAGCCTTTTATAGATGGTTGTTTTTTTATTCCCATCAAAATATTAATTCCAATGAAAACTTTCATTTCAGTTTTAGTTATTGGCAAAAAATGATGCATCACCTAATTTCTGAGTTGCATATAAATTGCTTTGGAAAGTTATTTCATCAAATAAATCTCCTGGAAACAAACACAGAAAGAATTCAACAGGCAGGGACAACATTGTCAGTAATATTGACGGGTCCTGAGGGATTAGTAAATTTTACAGTCGATTCATTGGGAGTATTTTTGGTCCAAAAAGAATCACAAAAGTATGCTAGAGGTCGTTCGTCATCGCTGTTGAACTCATCATTATAAGTTACAGAGTCACTATGAATAACTTTATCCCTGTCAGCCACAAAATTTTCAATATTATCAGCTGTAGTTGCCGTTGGGAGTAACTGTGACATATCGTTTTCGAAATCAGATTCATCTTCCGTATCACCACCTGCAGTCGACTCCACATCGGAAGGAATACTTTCGTATAACTCGTTCAGTCGATCTCTCCAAATCAAAATAATTGAATTTACCACCTGAAACAAAATCATATGAGTCCCAGTAGCTACAATTGAAGCCACCCATGTAAATCATTCTATACTCATAATTTACTAAATCTAGATTACTTTCTATTCAAAACATACTACTGTGATCTAGTATTGATCAGAAAATCATAATGAAAATAACTCACCAGCCATATTTTACAAATAATCCAATCACAACAATGTTATAACTTTTCAGTGACGTTCAAACTGACACTGATCTACATACACATAACCATATTCGGGTGCTTGAATGTTGGTGTATTCAACTGTTACAGTTTATATATGAAACAAATGTGTGTATGCAACACATAATACATGTGGTTTCACAACGAAACCGCTGGGACTCTCGGCAAGATTTTTGAAAAGGTGGTGTCGCGGTGATGCCACTACTAAGCCCTTGCCGTACGACAATGAGTCTGGAAATATATAATTCTAAATTATTATTTTTCAAATTAGTTGAGTTTTTTTGATCAAGACAATTTGCAGATTTGTAGTCTTTCATTTTTATTCTGATTCTGTATCGAGTCCAAGCTAATAATCATATTATCCAATTCAGAAAAATTTGAAAGAATTATATAACCTAACTTCACCGCATTGAGATTTCCAGGAAAATCATCGCAATTATTCTCCACATAAATATGATATGGTCGTGTATGCGACATACAATCGATTGTTTTGGTATGTTTTCATTACCTATTTTTTTTGTTTTCGTCGATGAGTTCTAATCCGCTTTTTCTATTGACGTATTTTTCAATTTTTTCTGTTCTTTCCATATTAAACATAGTATTGTTACCTATTATTGGTGATGTATCCATATATGTTGACACATGAGGAGGAGTTGAACTAGGAGGTGGTTCGGGAGGTTCACCCCCATTTACACTAGACATCATTTTGTAGTTTCAAAGAACTCAATGCACACTATAGATTTGAAATAACCGAGCTGATACAAATGAATTTGTTCAAATAAGATACTCTGAAAAAAACTTCGAACACGTACGAAGTCTATAAAAGAACTGTCAACATAAATTACAACAAGTAATTTATCCGGTTTTCTTCTGATAAATAAACATGCATCTGAAGAAGTTTGCTGCAATCTTTTTGTCTTCAGAAATTCGGTGAAGCGCAAATTCTAACAACGAGGTGACTTTTAAATCATACAGACCACGCAGTAACTTGCATACCTTAATGCCTCATCAGTATCGTCGTGATAGTTATCTCGTTGCTCCATAAAAAGTTCTTCGTCTAGTAATCTGTAAAAAAAGGCTGCCCTCACATCAAATTGTGGCAAGTACCAAATTTTCGGAAACAGACATTGATAAAACTATTCTCATAGCATCAAATCGAGCAACTGGTGCAAAAGTTTCATCAAAGTCAATACCAGCTTCTTGAGCAAAACCTTTTGCAACTAACCTTGCTCTAAATCTAATATCTCCTTCTGGATTTTCTTTAAATGTGAATACCCAACGATATTTAATGGTTTTTCTTCCGATAGGCTTTTTCACTAATATCTAGGTGTCATTTTATACTAGCAAGTGCATTTCTTCGTCCATTGCTTTTCTCCACATCTCAGATTCATTAAATGAGAATGCCTCGTCAACAGTATTGGGTTCTTCTACAGCAAGCATTGCAAAAGCATCGTATCTTTTAGATCTATCTCGGAGAACAGGACGATCAAATGGCAGGCTTGTTTCTGATTCCATTTTACTCAAAGCAGTACCTTCATCAATCGATACTGATTCGGAACTTATACTTGTGACTGGTAACCATACTCGATATCCATCTTTGTCTTCGATATATCCAACCAGATAACCTTTCTCACTATTCGGAACATGTACAAAACTTTCCATCCAAAAATTTTTGAATGATCCACAGGAGCTTGTTTTCCTATGCAAAACATCATAGGTGCCATACATTCTGTCATTGTGGGACCAGTTCTGTTCAAAACTTATACACGAGTATTAAGTGCTTCTGCCCAAAGGTATTCAGGGAGATTTTCCGCATGTAACATGATTCTGTTCAGGTGTGTGAGGCATGGTGATTCGATGATGTAAACCATACTTTGTTAGGTTATTCTTCATATCCGTGTTATCGAATTCTTCACCACCATCAGTTAATATTTTCTGTGCTCAATGTCCAGTTATTTTTGCTTTTGACAGAAATTCTTCCAGTTTATCTTTCACCTGAGACTTGTTTTTGAGAAAGTAATCATAGCGAAATTTACTGAAATCATTCTTTAAAACGAAGAAAAATCGTGCACTACCAATCGATTTTATAGTCATTGGTTCACAAACATCAGTATTAATAAGTTCTCCAGGTTTATTGGCTACCAAAAAGGTAGCCAGAAGATCCTGAACATGTCTCTTATTTTGATGACAGAGACGTTCGTATCAAATCTGGAACTGACTCTAAGTCTTAACTCGAACGGCCAGGAGTTTCCCGGCGGAAACCTCAAAACAAGAATGCTTACCCCGGCCAAAAATTTTTCCGAAGTAACCCTCGAAAATCACCACTAGCAATGGTAGGGGTCAAAAATATCGTGAAGAGGGGTCAACTACCTGAGTTCAAGTTCCACAAAAGCGACCCTTTGTTTTAATCGAGAGTTAACGATAAGTCATCCTAAATGTTCGAGAGAATTCCAAAGATACGCGATAGAGAAATACGAAAATAATAGAGAGTTATCGCCATTCCTCTGAAAAATACGGTAACGTTATTTTGACATCTACGCTTGCGCAGGTTGCTGTATTTTGGAAATAGCGTTAAATGCAAATACCGTATTACGGTATTTTGAAAGAATACCGTAAGGTTACCGTATTATGATATGTCCTCATGTCATTTGTACCGAATCGGAAAGAAAAAGAAGTAGAAAATTTCAAAAATAAACTGTGTACTGTGATTTTCTCTCTGGTATTCCGGATATTTTATAGTGTGTGTAATAATATGGCACAAAACAAAAGTCGGTTGAGATTTACATATGAAAATATTATATTAGCTAGAGAAGTATTAAGTCAGAATCCCTATGAGGATGCTGTAAGAATGGAAACAATCCAAACTAATGTCAATATCTTAACCACAAAAATTTTTATAATACGAGCACTGAAGGAACACTTAAAGGCAGGGACACATATACGCGGTGGCGGTAGCGGTGGCGACAGCAGTGGCGGTAATCACTAAACACATACATGAGCGGTAGCAATGCGGTCGCTCATGCGACGAAACATAGTCTCTCAAAACATCCATTTGTGAATAATGTTGGGTAGGTATACTTATCCATCCTATGGATTTCGAAGAGGAAGTATTACTTTTGGCAGCCGCCAATGAAGAAGAACAACGGGAGTTGCTCCATCAGAGGAACCGAAGGTACATTTTGTTCAAATGTTTTGGATGAAAAATTGAATTTTCTTAATGTTATTTTAGGAAAAACCAATGGGTTCATGAAATAAATCAAACGCGTCTTCAGGAAGGGGAATTCCACACGTTATATAAACAGCTACGAATGGATGAGAAACGGTTTTATATTTATTTTCGAATGAATTTTGAATGCTTTGATGAAATATTAGCACGTATAGAGAATGATATAAGAAAACAACACAGTAAATTCAGGGAACCAATAGAACCTGCAGAGCGGCTTGCAGTTACCTTAAGGTCAGTACATTCATTTGAAATAAAATGAAATCAAGAGTCAATGATTTAAAAATATTTTGAGTTTTTTGAAGTGAAAAGAACACGTTTCACGATTTAGCGCAGTTATATTTGAGAATGCAACATACAAATATAAAAAATCCAATGTGTACAAGACTTTCAAATTAAGTTTGTAGTTTTAAATTTACTTCTAAGATGCTACTGTTGACTAGGTAGTATTGAAATCAAACGCAGAAAAAAAATAAATAGTGCATATCGTAGTATATTCATGTTGAATATCAAAAATATGTAAGAACACAAAAAAAAATCTGAATACTGGCCAGGAACGTAGTACACAATAACAGAAGAAAGTAAAAACCCAGCAACAAAAGTTAGAAAACAAATAAATTTAAGTCAAATATTACTATTGCCAAAATTTTCATACCAAGTAGCAGTGGCCGATAGTGATTGTGAGGTTATTGTTTCAGTATTTGGAACATTTGGAACATGATACGAATATTCTGGAGAACTCATGACCGACAATGAATGCGCATTCGAGTTTGAAATATTGCATACACACGAATTTGGGATTTCCTGTTGATGTTCCAATTCGTTTTCCATAATCATCTTAGCAATACCAAATTTCATCATTGTTTGTCTTCGAACAGATAAATAATTTCCTAACAGCTGCGGCATAGCCCAAAAATATTTTGTCTACTTTATCGCACTCTGCTACCATCGACCTTTTTTAACGGTAACTTAATATTTTCTCAGTACCAGTTGGTTGTGAAGAGGGTGTGACTTTAGTAACCTTCCTTTTTCTGCTAGTTTGAGGTGTGGGTAATTGTTCTATGTCTGCTGTTTCTGTACGTTGACCAGTATTAACTGGCAATTCCACTTCGTATTCATTAGTAACTGAGTTGTCGTCATTTGGTATTTCTAAAGAATTGACTGGTGAATCAGCTGGCGACTCTTCTTGAGTTGACTGTAATATATCAGACAATATACCTACACGAGAAATATTAGACTCCGTTGTTGCAAACCGGAGGAATGGCCGAAATAGTCCATTTGTTGAGCCCATGGCCACTTCTTATAACGACAAATTACTGATGCGTTCTGTCCAGTTGTCGTTTTTTCTGATCTAAGATGTTTGGCATAATTATCGCGTAAATTTTTCCACTTCTTTTTAATATGTTCCCCTCAAACAAAAAAAAAATATTATTTTGTTTCAGATTTCTAGCAACAGGAGATTCATATAAAACCATTGGACACAGTTTCCGAATGGGATTTTCTACGGTTTCAAAAATTGTTGAAGAAGTATGTTGCGCAATTTGGACGAGACTGCAACCAATTTATATGCCAGAACCCACTACAGAAATTTGGGAAACTTCAATTTCCGCTTTTAAGGATATATGGAACTTTCCTAACTGTCTAGGAAGTATAGACGGCAAAATTTCGATAGTGTTAATGGCAATTGTGGATTCGTACTATAAATTCATTTCCATCGATGTCGGAGCCTATGGAAAAAATAGTGATGGCGGTATTTTTGAAGCTTCAAATATGGGTAGAAAATTTGAAACTGGAACCTTTAACATTCCTGCCACTAAACTTTTGCCTGGGAAGGATGAGCCACTTCTTTGTGTCTTAGTTGGTGACGAAGCTTTTACATTAAGCTCGTACTTAATGAGACTATTTCCTTATCGACAAGTACGCCAGGACGCCAGAAAAGAAAAATTTAATTACCACCTATGCCGAGCTCGTCGAGTCGTGGAAAACGCTTTTGGAATTTTGGCTCAAAAGTGGCGGCTATTTTTTAGCCCTCTAGAAATGAAAGTTCCAACTGCAATAAGTATTGTGAAAGCTACTTGTGTTCTCCACAATTTACTACGATCAAAGAATGTAGACGAACATTTTCATCATCTAACTGAATATGATCCAAGACCAGTGCAGGGATTAAATAATTTGCCAGCTGACAGACGAAGAGCAACTAATTATGCTTTTTATTAACGTGATCAATTTGTTGATTATTTCAATAGCTTGTAGTGTTTAATGTTACTTAACAGTGAGTTATATTGACATAACATAACAACATAATAAATTAACAATACACAATAACACTAATATTTTCATACTTACCATCCATGCCTTCAACATTTAAACTTTTTGCCATTTCGTCCCATGCTTTATTCTTAATCCGAATATTTTTGTAATGAGGATGAGATAAATCATATAACACCCTGCATTTCTTTACATGTTCTATAATTTTTTCAGTGACACTTTCTTCAATTATAGACATTTTTGCGAGCGGTACGCGTTTCAATAGCGGTCGAACTCAACAGCCCATGTTTCACCGCCACCGCGCATTATAACGCTGCCGTACCGCTCTGGCCGTAGACATGTTACGACAAGTGTGCAACGGTATATTTGATTGTACATGTTACGTCTGAACGCCACCGCGTATATGTGTCCCTGCCTTAAATATGTTCATATTACAAAATGTAAAAAAGGATAAAATTAACAGATCCAAGTAAGTATCATGTAATTACTTCATTACTGTTATTACCTAATAAAAATTGTATTTTTAGATCTGGGGTGGAAGAGGTTTATTCGGAATTGGATCAACTTCTACAGGAAATAAGCGATATTGCCAAAAATGAAATGGTTACGTCGGAGAAAAAAAATGAAAAACAATTATTGACCATATTGGCAAAAAAAGGAAAAGAAGCCTGAGATTTAGCAATGAAGTCCACATTAAAAATAAAGAAAATGAAATAATCAATTCATATCATGATTATGGTAGGTATATTTCAACTTTTTTTTTTATCTAAAACAGGAGTTGCATGGTGAAAATATATTTTGTTACATTACATTTTGTCAAATTTAAAATATATTTTCAGTCATGTCGAATGCTGAAGAAATTACAGCAGATGTGGATTTACATTATCTGATTGAAGAACCTGATTCAGTGACCACACATACCCCAAACGTGAAACGAAAGATTTTGAGTAAGTAGTATTCAAATAATTATTTTGTGTAAACACTTAGTACAATTGGGGCTAGTTGAAAACGGTTTTATGAATTTCATCATTTTGTGTGCTTTATTATGCCTATGTATTTTAATGTTGTTTGTATATTTGAATTGTAATTACTTGGTATTTATTACTTTTTTTTATGTTAATGGCTTCGGCATATATGGCCATTTGCCTCGTGTTTTGGGTAGACTTTGTTACTGTTTCCATATACCCGTTTAGGAACAGAACTGTTAATTAGATCCCAACAGTGAATGGTCGGACAGAAAACCCTCTGTGGCTCTCTAAATTAATTTAATAACTGAAAAAAATTCTTACCTTGACTGGGGTTCCAACACAGAACCATGCGGTTCTCAGTCAGAAGCTCTCCTACCCTTTTATTACTCCAAATGTTAAACTTTTTCACAAATTTTTTTAGCACCAACCAGAAAAAGAAAATGTAATCCACCTATGAAAAAAATGCGTTGGATTATTTGGAAAAAAAGCGGGAGTGGGAAATTGCCGTTAGAGAGAAGGAACTGGCATTAAAAGAAAGGCAATTAGATTTAGAAGAAAAAAAACACATACTAGAAAGAGAGAAGTTTGAAGCAGAAAACAGGAAAATGAAACAAGAAAAGTTTCTACAAGACAAAAAGGAAAGAAAACAAATAATTGAAATGATTAAAGTGCAAACGCAACTATTGCAGCAGTTTGTAACATTGAGTAATACCTCTAAGTTAGTGTAGTGTAGGTTTATTTAAATATAGATTTTAGTTGTTCAGGTTTTTATTTTTAAGTTAGCTTAGATAATCCTTTATAAAGTAAGTTATTGTAAATGAAAATGTCCAACATTCAGTGTTCACTGTTTATATTTTACATATACACTTATCTGAAAGTTACGCTGTTAAACTCCCAAGTATTCTTCTAAATTTGGAGGTACCACATTAAAATATTGACTCGTCTGACTTCCATATAGGGAAGTATGGCAATTTGTTAACAGTACAGCCACTTTATAAAGTTGTTATATGTCTTGAACAAGAAGTTTCTGATTTTTCTTGAAATCTAAGAAAGCAAATTCTGCTGTATCTTTCTGGAAACCCCATTCTATAGCTTGTCTAACTGCACTCATGCTTCTATTAAACTCCGGTTGTTGTAGAGTTAAGTGCTGGTTTCCATAAGGACATATCAATAGATCTCTTATACCATATGCTAGATCACCATATAAAACAAAATTGTCTCCATTTGGAAATCTTGCAACTATCTTGCGAAAAATACCTGCATCATGTCTTCGACCTGGATATGCACCTTTCAGGCTCAATATCAATCCATCAGGACTTAACAAAGATTGATATTTTACACAATGATACCGTTTGTGTCCAGAATAATAACGTTCTTGTTCTTCTGTAGGTTTGCAAATGGCTCGTGTTGTGCCATCAATAAATCCCCAGCAGCTATTTAAGGGAGCATCTTTGGCAAATACTGCCTAAAATGAGAGATATTTGTGAAAAATGCTATTTTGAGCAACATTCAGAATTAATAAGCTTTGCAAGAATTTTACAAATGCCAAGAATTTTCAAGAAAACTTACATGTGAGTAGTACCTTAACTTGTCTAGATTCAACCACGGTAAATTCTGTAAATTTTCAATTAAATGACCATGATTTTGGTATATTATATCTGCTACTTTATTTGCAATCTGCGATAATGATTGTGCAGATAATCCAAACAATGGCTCCAAATCACATAGCCGATTAGGATATGCTAATCTTCGCAACAAAATACAAAGTCCATGTAGCCCTGAAATTAAAAAGATCATTGGAAATATTAACAACTCTAATGAAATATAAGAGCATAGGTTTATTCAAATAAATTAGATAGTTTTTTTACTCACTAGAAATACGATGCCTTTGTTGGGTAACTATTTCATTAGGTAGGCCAAGAGCTCTTGCTAAACGAATTATATTGTCTTTGTCGAAACGGAAGTTATTTTTTACTTCAGCAGGAACTAATTCATTCAAATCAAACGTTTTGCTCGATTTCCCACTGCATTCTCTTCTGTTGCTGAATTTGAAATTGTATTCACCAAATTAGATAGATTTTTCCAAAGTTGTTGAAAATGAATTGGGAATTTTTAATCGAGATCGAATTGCGATAAAAAAAAATGACGAAACGAGAGAAATTTAATTTTTGAATATTTAAACGCAAATGCGCAAAAAAAATTTTGAACTGTATAAAGCAGTAAAAAAAATTGTGAATTTTGCACGGAGAAGAAAAAAGGTTTGCGAATTATTTCATCTTATGATTACTGTGTTACGTAATAAATTTAACAGCTTTGGACTGTACAAAAAACAACTATATCAAATGGTTACGTAAACAAGGTGAAGCAAAGGGTTATGCTCACAGCTAGCCTGAACAGGAAGAGAGGGGTGAGTTCCTGAAATACTAGGTGTCACTTTAACGGGCGCCAATAGATTCAAATATTTAACCCTGACTCGAAATAATGAAATTAGAGAAATTGAATCTATAAGATATACTCTAAAAAAAGGTAACCAATTGATAATGAACTTTGGCAGGTAACAATAATTAGAAAGACCACGGTATCAATTCAATAGAAATATATTATATACTGGCTTATCTATAAATATATAATCAATAAAACAAGATTTGAAATGGTTGGAGGGGTTTCGTGCACTTAGAAAACTCTCATGAGAGGGAAGAAGAGGAGTGGATGAGATCTGTATGGTAGGTCTTCGTCCAGTCCCCTAAAGACATTACGCAAAACTTACATAACTAATATACAGAGAACAGTTAAACAATATCCGCTGAGTGTAGTTCCCAGTTGATGATTACTAAACGTAGATATTGGCCCGTGGAAGTTACGGAATGCAAAATAAATGACCAAAAAACAAATTCCGCTATGCGGTACTTAGCCAGATTACTGGATTGTACGGATTACTGCACTTACTGGAACGGATGTTCATTCCTTTAATTATATCCTTAGAAGGCGACCATGAATATTACAGTATTGCGACCATCGAATGACATATATTCTCTTCAAAGTAATTTTTATTTTCCTCGAGATGATTTCGATATATGGGGTTAAACGCCTAGAAAATTATATTTATGATTGTAGTGATCTTATTATAGGAAAATGAGGTATGGATCATAGAAAACTTATTCAACTGTGTGAAATTATAAGAACTCACCTCCGATTACCGATTCCCTAATAATCGCGAGACGTTGACTTCTTTTACCACAAAAAAAAGGCTGATATCTAAAATCCTCCGTAGAGACAAATCGACAGTTGATAATATAATCCAACGAATTATTCGACCAAATATCACTGTCGAAAAGAACACTGATCAATTAAAACCGCCTAAAGCGTAAAATATTCAATCAACAAAATTTAGCGTTCAAGACATTCGAGCCATTTTCTGAATAAAAAAAAGAAATTCTCCAATCCCTTTTTTGTACCCGATAGTTCCTATCGCTACAAACAAAAAGGTTTCCTCGTTTCATCGATGATGGCAGCAGCTCTCGTATGCGATATGAAAGATAATTGAAATGTATTCCTGGTTGCCTACCTTTTGGGAGTTTTCTAAAATTTTACGGATAACGTAACAACTGAAGCAAATAGACAAAAAGAAAAAAATAATAATTTATTTGAGGCCTGCCTGGTAGTGTTCGGTGAATCGAACACGACGATCTGAATACTCAGCAATAATTGCATTAATATCAGGCGAAGAAGAAAAGAAGAGAAGAAGACAATGGGTTCATCCCATATGGCTGCTTCGAGGCGCGGAAGGGGAGTTTGCGACTTTGTATAGAGGCTTGGTGGAGGACGAATGTAAATTTTATGAATACTTTCGAATGACCCAAAGCGCATTTCATATTTTGCTCATGAAAATTGAGAAGTATATCATGAGAAAGGACACATTCTGGAGAAATGTTTTTTCTGCAAGAGAAAGACTCGCCGTGTGTTTAAGGTAAATGTTTATGGATTACTACAAACGAATTTGTAGTGGCATCCTAGTCTATAGGTAGTCTATAGGCATCCTATCAAACTTTATCATTTGTGGTCGATGCCAGTTTTTTATAATTGGCTTTTGTTTTTATGAATAACATTCCTTTAAATAACTTGCATCAGATATGTACATGTGACTAGAGGATTGATTAATATTAAAAAACATTTAAGGAATCCACATTTTTATTCTATTCAAACAAGTATTGTAGGTTACAATATAAGTATACTTTGGCATCGAGTCAGTGTTGTTGTCCAAAATAATAATATAACAAATATTTTTGCCTTGTCACAAAATCAATAAAAAACTTGGAATACTACCAATCCTGTTTTTTTCTAGATATCTTGCTTTAGATGATTCGTTCGGAACGATTTCTTTCAGCTACCGGATGGGGCACTCAACTGTTAAGTCAATAGTGACCGAAACACGTAGAGCAATAGTTGAAGGTTCGATGAGGGAAGTGATGCCTGAACCATCAGAAAAATATTGGAAAAAAATCTCACAGGATTTCAAAGACTTTTGGAATTTTTCAAATTGCATCGGCGCTGTAGATGGCAAACATGTCAGCATACAGGAACCACCAAACAGTGGATCTCAATTTTTTAATTACAATTTTTTTTCAGTTGTGCTTCTTGGCTTGTTTGATGTCAATTACAACTTTATTGATGTAGATGTAGGTGCCTATGGCAAGAGCAGTGATGGTGGTATTTGGGCACGCTCTAACATCAGTAAAGCATTTGAATCAGGTAACTTTTCGGTACCTGGACCCGTTTCTCTCTCCGGTGAAACATCGAATTACCATACGTTATAGTCGCTGATGAGGCTTTTCAGTTAAAACCGTATATTATGTGCCCATACCCCGGTCAGGAATTGGACGATCCAAAAAGGATATTCAGTTATCGCATGAGCCGTGCCAGAAGGGTTTCGGAAAATGGGTTTGGAATCTTGGGTCAAAAATTCAGACGGATTCAGTCGTTACCTGCAAATGTGGACAACATAATATTGGCTACCTGCGTTTTTCATAATTTCATACGAAAGTATGAAAGGTACGAAAGTGCACCAGTCATCAGTGGAAATACTTCTGGCAACGACTACACTCCCTTGTCTCACAAAGGTGGAAATGCCACCAAACACGCCTTTCAAATTAGATACGCATTTAAAGATTATTTTGCCTCAGAAGCAGGAGCAGTTCCTTGGCAAAATCAAGCTATTGGTGGCCGAGATCAATGATTTTGTTAACGTCATTTATCACGTCCTTAATTGAAAGTTGGTTAATTGTTTGTAGGTACCACCGTTTTCTTAATGTATTTACTATTTCGTATAATTTTGTAATTTAGTTACGTCCTCCTGTTTGCCTGTTAATTTACAAAAAGAAAATAATAATAATAAATAGTTTTGTAGGATTTAGTACGGCAAGTAGTGTGCTTGCTCTTGAGCAACTTTCAGGATCGTGCAGATCGATGAAAAATTGCATACACAATAAACGTGGCCCATGGGCGCCAAGTACTTTTTCGTTGCTCCGGCTGACTATGTCTGAAGAGAGAAACAACTAAACAACGACAGACTCATTTCACAAAACTTTTAATCACTGTAATGACAAATTAACAAAGACTTCCGAAAATTACGTATACTCCTTATATAATCAAGGAAAGAGGGATCCCGAAATCACTGAACGACATTTATCCAATGTGAAAGTACGTTCAACAATGTCTTAATCGACCTAACTTAAACAATAATAACAACCTATAAGTATACACAAACTTTTTTTTATACAACAAGTGAGACTACGGCTCAACAGTACGACCCATATTGCTTTTGTAACAAAAAAACCGATAAAAGTTTTCAACAACTCTAAACGAAGAAACTTCAAACCCTCTGTGAGGTACTTAGTCTTCGTTCCTTCGAAGATCGACAGCGGTAGCCATCCAGGGCGGAAACAATCAACAGCTTGTAAGTTTTCTCGGCCCAAGGTCTACCAAACAATAAAATCCTGAGTTCTTACGGTTTCAATGAAGTGCTCTGGTCAATATAGCGTTTATGGTCAGTTGAAACCGTCTACTGCCCGAATGTATATATGTAATAAAAGAATTGGAAATTTCGCATATCCATAACATCTCAAATTACATTCGAATCAAAATACCGTCTCTGTTGTCTATTATTATTATATCTGTTATTGGTATTATTGTTATTGTAATTTGTTGAAATTTGGTCTCCTATATGCTTGATTATAAAAATTTCTGTTATTATAGTTGTTGTTTTCACTGTTTCGATATTCTTGTTGGTTATTATTATTATTTGCCTTATTTTGAAAACTGGAAGTTTCTATTGACATCAGTGATGAAGGCGATGGATTTAAAAAATGCCCTAATAGAGGTAGCAGAAACTGAACGAGATGAAGCTTGGCAAATAATAAATAGTAAAGCATGCATGTTAATAATACAGTGTGTATAAGATACTCATTTAGAGTATATCAAGGATTTATAACTTGCATACGAGATGATTAGCAAATTAGAAGGAATTTTCGATAAGAAAGGTACATGCTCAAAGTTCTATCTGTGAAAAGAACTGATTTCAGTTAAATATAATATCAACATGGATTTGCAAGAGCATTTTTCAAAGTGTGAAGAATATTCAGAGAATTGAAAGGTTTACGCAGTAGTTTTGACGAGTCAGAAATGGCTTGCTTTTTATTGTTATGCATGCCTACTGAATATGAGAATGTGGTAACCGCCATAAGAACTCTTTCTGAAAATGATTTGAAAATGAAATTTGTCGAAAGTAGACTGTTGGGAGTTTTGTTTGAATAAAAATCAGGGCAAAAATTCCAAAAATATTAGATATGGACATTTAAATTATGATTCATTGCTAAAAATGAAAAAATTGAATCTAGTTAACGGTCTGCATTTTGCAAATTTAAAGCCTGAAACAAAAATTTGTGATGTTTGTGTGAAAAATAAACAAAAGTGTTTACCATATCGTTCAAAAGTGTCAAGGGCTAGTAGGATTTTATTACTGATGTATGTGGACCCTTTTCGTGATGAAAATTCATATTTTGTCACCTTTGTAGATTACTCTAGATTTGTGATCAAACATAAGCATGAAGTATTAAGGTGTATGAAAGAGTATGAAGCTAAGGTAACAACTCTATTTTGTGGAAAGAAAATCTCGAAAATAAGGTGTGATAATGGTGGTGAATGTTGTTCAAAAGGTTTTTTAGATTTTCATCTTCACCGCCTTATACCCCCCAACTCAACGGCGTAGTAGAAATAATCAATCAAACTATCATGAACATAGCAAGATCGATGATTATGCAAGCTAATTTAAATAGAATTTGTAACCTCAATACTTGAAGTTGCGATTGGTGGGCTGTCACGATGACAGTCAAGGCATACCGGTTCACTACAGAGGAGACGGGAGTGAGTTTACAGATGTTGTATATTATATATTTTTTTTTTATTTGGGCGCCAGGTAAGTTGAAATGCCAATAGATTTCACTAATATCTTTACCAATTCTCCAACTTACCAAGAGAAAAGAAATAAAATTGACCAGCCACCATTCCAATAGATCAGTATATTGATAACGTGAAAATAAAATTAGCACAGGTTAAAAAAACTTTTAGCATCCATGGATTTGATCGATGTGTTTTAAACAAATTCAAATCAATACTTAAAGCCAAACGGAGTTGATAACTTTCTAAGTTTCCTTACTAGTTACCTTAAACTTCTCAATAAAAGAAAATAGAGCCAGTATAAATCAAAATTAAATACACAAAGAGCAGGAAGTGAAGCCGCAGGTAAGTCACCTTCAAGAATATTTTACAAGGATTCCGAAGTCATTTGCTGTGGGCCCAGAGCGCAGACGCAGTATCACGAAAAAATAATTAACTGGATCAAAACACGACTTAATTTCCGCTTTACACAATTAACAGTAAGTTATTAATCACGATAATGTAAGTAATATATAAAAAAAATATAGTCAATTTTTTTATTGTTTCAGGTACTTGCGCGTCTTCTCCGCCCCCAAGTCCAAACAACAATCTTGAATCTAAAGAATCCGCCAAGATAGGTAGTCAAAATGTTCCAGAGTGGTTATTGATCTGGCGTGAATTCTTCCTACAGGGAAACGGTACCCCAAAAAAAAACTCCTCATTGATTTCTATTGAAATCATCCTAAGTACATAATACAAAAGTAGCATCCTTAACGACTTTAAATTAATGAAACAACACCGTAAAACAGTGATCGATATGAAAAGTAATATTTTATTTTCTTAACCTTCAATAAAAAACCAAAAGTTTTCTAATATATATAATAACATGGCAAGAATCTACTGAAATTATCGAAAGTAAAAATTAATGCGCTGATTTCCAGCGGAAGAATCAACAACAAAAATAAAATAAATTATGATAGAACGTTACTATGATATTATATATTTTTATTGGCAAATGTCTAGTAACCGTATACTAAAAAAAAACCAAATGAAAACAACAAATATTTTACACAAGACACTTTAGGTACACTCCGTCTGAATTAGAGCAACTTACCTTCCAGTTCAGAAGGGTTACATTTACAATAAAATCCGGAGAAATACTGAAGACAAGTATTTCTTTTTCGGTTTCCACAAAATAGATTTCAGTATTTTTCCAAAATACTGATTTGAGTAGTTCCCAACTCGTAATGGTTCAACAAAATCGTCTATGAACTAATCACACGTAGATCGCCCTATAATAGGAGAAAATGAAAATGAGAAAACGTCTCAAAAAAGCACAAATGGATGGAAAAGGTTGACAAAAATGGCGTACTCACGTGAGGTTCTCTGATCCCTGAACAGGGTGAAAGGGCCACAACCAAACAATAGCAATACTCTATAAGTACGAAACTAACAGGCACCTTTTCAATTGAAATGAAACCTTATGGAAATTAATCCTCTATGAGGTATCTAATAGACAGATTTTCCAAAATGGTTCTTTCTGAACACACACGGAGCGAAATGAAAAAATGACCAAATCAGGTCGATCTGTTTCTCCTTCCCGTCCTGAGTAGGCCGGAAATTGAGATTTGGAAACTAGTGGGAAATTATATCCGTTAGAGCCTATTTTGAAAAACGTTTCCTTATTGAAGCGCATGCCTATACGTCATGAGCAGCGTTGGGTGAACCAATCGGTGAAGAGTAAAATACGTGACTTCCGATCCATTTCCAAGTCGATAAGTTAAATCACTGAATTATCGGAAAAGGTGTGTGAAACAGAAAGGGCAATAATTTGAAACCTATCGACATCTAAAATGTTTAGGTATATTTACAATTACAAAACCTCTAAGTCCCTCTGACCCATAGATGGCGAAAGATAATTGATAATGTTTGTTCACTATTGTTTAATTTGAACAAGCTGTCAATTATTCACCTACACTTAGTCCGAATTCAATTTGATATAATAATAAAAAAAACAGTAAAAATAATTTCCTTTTCGACACGTCTTGACATGAATTTTTATAAATAATCGTGAAACGGTACCTCTCGCTCCCTCCATCAGCGAACAGAGAAACGTTGTCTTACGAGCCCTATGATGACAACTGTTTCACAGATCGCGACTAATAATCTAACTTGATGAATCTTATTTTCTGAAACTGGGTCAACAGAACCACTAATAAGCTAACCTAAATTGGTACAACGAAAACAATCTGAAGGATTCTGGAACTAAACTACAACTGGACGGTCAGCTAACAGGTGGGTACAATAATATATTTATTTTCAATTAGAAGGAAAATTATTTCCGTAAGAGTTAGTTATTTAGGCTTGGTAAGACATGTATTTTGAAGTGTTATTTACTTTCAGGTATCCACATCGAAAAGCGAGGACAATCTAGCTCAAATTATGTCAACTGCTCCCTGTATCCTACGAGCGGCTCGTTGCTCGCTGGTTTCCCCGTAACACGACGTACTGACTGCACGAATGCTCGCGGTGTAACACGTTACATTACGTCCCGTAACACCGGTCAGTACCCACCTTAAGATAAATGATTCTCTTTCAGAAGAACAGATATGAAATGTATTGCTGTCATTTTATATTTGTAATGAAATATAACACAGGATCTTATAGAATGGAATATATGGTGGTCGTACTGAAATAAACTTTTTTAAATGTGTAAATATCGCAAGATACATGATTCTCTTTCAGAAAACAGATGTAATATGTATTGCTGTTATTTTATATTTGTTATGAAATATAACACTCGATCTTATAGAAAGGAATATATGGTGGTCGTACTGAAATACACTTTTCAAATGTGTCTAAAAATCGCAAGATACATGATTATCTTTCAGAAGAACAGATATGAAATGTATTGCTGTTATTTCATATTTGTTATGAAATATAACACTGGATATTATAAAATGCAATATGTTGGTCATACTGAAATACGATTTCTTGAAAGTGCCTAAAAATCGCAAGATACAAGATTCTTTTACAAAAAAACAGATGTGAAATTGCTGTTATTTTATATTTGATATGAAATATTACACTCGATCTTATAAAATAGGTCAGTTAAAATCGACAAAAAATTGGAAAAACATGATGTATCTCTGATTTTTTAATATGCTGTTAGGACCCATTAGGGCAATGTCTTTCAATCATAGTTGTTTGAAACCCCACGAAAGAACACATACTGGGAAAAACCATTTCTTGTAAGATCTGCCTGAAGTCATTTATTCAAAATAGTTATATGAAAGAATTTATACTGGAAGAAAATCATTCCAGTGTAAAATCTGCTCGAAGTCATTTTTTCAGAGTGCTAATGTGAAATCTCATGAAAGAACCCATACTCGTGAAAAGCCATTTCAGTGAAAAATCTGCTTGAATTCATTTACTCAAAGCAGTAGTTTGAAAACACATGAAAGATTTCATACTGAAAAAAATAATTTCAGTGTAAAGTCATTTTTGCAATGCAATGTTGGAGATCGAAAAATTGAATACCTTATGGTTGACTGAAAAATGATTGTAACTTGAACAGATCGTAACAGTTAAAGCGGTTATGATGGTGGTGATGCTACCAGTTCTCAACTGATTTCTCAACCTCAATGATGATGATGGTGGTGATGCTACCTCAACTGATTTCTCAAATCCCTCTCGTTCCTTAATCTCTCTCTATAAGATTCAGGATCCCGACGTAGATGACAGGGTGTGTCCTCCAAAACGGTTTGGATTTGGAGGACGGGATGGGTGCTCGTAGTCCAGCCGGGTACGCTGGACGTCACCTTCCCACACTCCGTGCACCTCGGTATTGACGGGGGCGTGCATAGCCACACCGACCCCGCTGGTTACCTCGGCCACCGTTTCGTCTCGTCGAGACGGCTGGCAGGCCTCCCAGACCTGAGTCCCAGGGATTTCGGGACTCAGCTTCTGCCTGAGCTCGACGGGAGGTTGGTTCGATCCACGGACTAGCTCGTTGTATATTTGGATCTGGTTTAGCAACCTCGCCCGCCGTGAAGGCATCCCCAAGGCCCAGCTGCCTTCAGGATGCCCCCCTGGCATTCTACCGCCCCCTAGCACTTCCGCTAGGGCCTCAGTTGCTCCATTTTTAGAGAAGCAAGGCGCTCCTGTGCGCCGAGCTTCTCCCTCCCAGGAACCGCTAAGGGTTTGGACCTGGGGGCGTCGCGACGCCTGGCGTCGGACGACCTGTCCTGCGTCTCCATTTCTACGTTTTACGCCCGCCGGCGACCCGTCGAAGACATATCCCGCGTCGGAGTATCCATCCTCCTGATACTCGTCTCTGAAGGTGTCCTCCTCTTCACTTCCGAAACACTCCGTGTTTCGGGAAGTCTTCTTTCCGCGTTTTACGCCCGCCGGCGAACTGAAGATGACTTCTTCGCTTCCGAAACACCCTGTGTATCGGACAGCCTTTCTACGTTCAACGCCCGCCGGCGATTCCTCTCTGAAGAGTCCCACGTTGCACTCGAAACGTCCTACGTCTCGAGTGTGTTGGCTGCTCCTGCATGAACTCCGTGAGGTCGACAATGGTCTTGTTTGTTCCGAATTTGCCAGTGGTACAGGATGACTGTACACCCTGTACATGTTGACTTTTGGTGTTTTCACATACGTGGCTAACACCTCTCGTTGTCTGAAAATATTTACATTTTCAGACAGAATTGCTTTTGGAGGGATTCCATCTCTCATCTCTCCCATCGCCACCGATCTCGGTATAGCGGGTTTTCTCGTTGCGTAGCCCTAACTGGGGCGCGCTTTGAGCTTTCGAAATCTTTCCCTTATTGGGAAGCTTCTCGGAAAACATCTCCTGATGTTCCCTGGATACATTTTCCTCCTGGAAAATGCTATTCTGCATGCTCGCTGGAGTTTTAGATTCCCTAATGCGATTTAGCAAAATTTGAATGTCCGATATTTTATCGCGATTTGAGGATTGAGTCCTTTGAGAAGTTTCGCTCTCACTAACTAATCGACTTGCAGTGGAGCCGAAAGTGCCAAGGTTTTGTCGCTCTGCGACCACGGAAGAGGTACTAGTGTCCTCGTTGATTGAAAAGTTTCGGTTAGCCTGAGACATCCTCAGACTAGATGTCTCAGCTGGAGTTCTGGGAATACTGCGTCCCGCGAACACAGATTCCATTGGGGTTTCTCGTCGTTCTGTAGAAGTCGCACAAGGGCGACTAAAATTGTCTGACTTAGGAATAATTGCGCTCGCGCTTGTTGTGCCCTAGTCTGCATTTTCGTGTTTAAAAATCCCTACAATGACTCTGACTTGGAGATAGGCAGAGGGAAGGATTCACGGAAAGCTAAGACTTTAAGTTCACTCTTGGATCGCGAAACTAATTTCCTAACCAAGACCTACAGAGTGAACTGAGCTAATAAGTAAGGATCACGGAACCTAACTGTTGAACCGCACCCTAGAATGAGGGCCGTCCGCAGGAAATGTGGATAAGAGGTATCGAACTCCTGGAAGGTCCCAACGGTAACGTTGAGTCGACAGCCCAGAGGCTAGTCTAATGATGGCTTGACTCCCCCGCTTTAATCTCTATATACCAGGCCAGTTATCACCGCTAGGTTAGCCTTAGTACCTGAGAGTGGGCAACTTTAGTGGAGACCTACTTTTCCTTTGTAGGATTTTGGACTGCTTCCCCTGGCGTGCCGTAAGGAACCGCAACTCTGAAACGAAAAACATTCCGGCCAGCAATCCGCCCTGATCTGAGTCCACTTGACCCAGGGGCACCGCTACTCCAAGTCTGCTCCAGCCAAGTCCAACACTGCAACGGCACACGAAGGAAACCTCTGAAACGACTTCTAGAAAAATCCTCCTGCAAATCCCTACTCAAAATTATCTCTATTGAGTCCTGAGAAGGACTAGAGATCGAATTCTTTTGAAGATCCTACGAAATCAGAAAAATCCTCCAAGAAAAATCCTCGATGTCCAGATCTAAGTCCAATTGACTTTCCTCGTACTCCCGAACTAAGTCCAATTGACTTCCTGCTCCAATCCTCAAGTGTCTCTAAATAGTTCTGAAAAGAACCAGAGACTACGAATTCATTTATTAAAAAACCACCTGAAAATCGGAAAAGTATTTCTCTATTCGGTTCTGAATAGATCCTGAGAAATTATACGAATTCTTTTTGACAACAGTCACCTGAAAATCAGAAAAAATTAATAACGAATTCCTTTAGTTCTAAAAAGAACTAGAAAACCACGAATTCTTTCAGTTCTAAAAAGAACTACAAAATATCGATGAATCCTTTGAAATATCCAAGAAGGAAATCCAATAATCCAACTGTAGTAATCGCTTTCAAATGCTAGCCAAGGAATATCTCAATCGCCAGTCAATTATCGCAAAATAGAAGTCTTTCCAAATATCGATATAACGTGTTCTCAATCTGAAAAGTATCTGAACGAAGAATGCCATCATCGTCACTTCTTCCAGGTTTGGAGACCAGCTCCCCTACCCTTTTGGCTGATCATTGGTCTTGAGAGGGACCAATGGGTACATAACTGATAGATGACGGCATGAAGTCCTAAGACATCAGTGCCGCCCTTCACGGGATACCCCTACCTGGCTGGGGTGGGGTGGATGAAAAAGTTATTCGTCCGTTAA
>NW_019290818.1:3911-23681 GCF_000500325.1 Leptinotarsa decemlineata
TATCTTGGATAAGCAAAGTGTTAAAAGGTAAGACCTCTTTAGTCCTTAGCTCGCACAAGTTTCTCAACTTCTGAGAGTTGTCGTTCGTATGGGGGCGACAGCTGATTAACGGAAAAACAGATTTTGAAACAGTTTTTTTTTTTAATGGAACATCCTCCTTTTTATTACAGATTTAGATTCTACTGATCTCACACTTTTTACCTATCTTGCAAGGTTTCCGAAATATTTGATATCTGATATGAAAAATTGTCTTTCCAGGACAGTTTATACTATTTCTTTTAGAAACCCTGTATGGAAAATCAACAAATTTGGACTATCAATTGTTTAGTATATACCTTTTCCTAGGAGTCCCAAAAGTCTCCCGCAAATGTACATAGGTGAAAGTTTATGATACGAAATAGATCTAGATTTTTATTTAGATTATAAATCTAATCGTCGATTAGGCAACTATTTTTCTCATTCATAGTTAGTTAACAAGACTCGGTGGTGAAAATCAAAAAGCATCCATCCCGTAGAACGATCTTTTATTTCTTTTCATGTCTGCAACAGAGGCTCTATATAATATGAAAACACAAGTGTATATTTTCGTTTTTTCTTGAGCAATATGTTGTTTTTCAGTATCTTCAATTTGAAAAAATTGTTTCCCCTCCCCTTTTGCCGACCCCGAACGCTGCTTTATTCAATATTCTCACAGGCCGCCAGTTTCTCCCCCCGATTCACCCCTTTCGCTGAAGGCACGTGGACTCCCCCCGGTTTGCCAGTGAATGGTTGATTCCTGCCGACGCTCTGCTCCGTAACAAAAAGTTGCTACCCGTNCCTTGAACAGTCAACGTGTAACCTCAGGGCTAGTACTAGAGTGCCACCAAGATTTAGCCAAAGCCTCGGTAGATAATAACATTATCCTGAGGTGGGTTAAGGGGCACGACAGGAGTAAAGATAATCGCATTGCCGACTCTCTAGCCAAGGAAGCGGCTGGACTAAGAATTTTAAAACCACGTGGCACCTAGGGCCTGATGACTTTGACAATTGCGGAACTAGCCAAACGTCAAACTCATGCTCAATCCCTAATAAGATGGGATGGAATAAAAGGATGCAATCTTGCCAGGATCACGCTGTGCGACCTTGGGAAGCTGGCGCCGAAAAAATATCTGGTGATGACCAGGAAAAATCTACGCTCAACAGTAGGATTTCTAACTGGCCACTGTCAACTAAGGAAACACCTCCACAATATGGGGCTAGTGGAGACACCTCTATGGAGGATGTGTGAACAGGAAGATGAAACTGTCCGGCATGTTCTATGCGAATGTCCGGAGCTATCGTCAATAAGAGAGTGTGTGTTCGGCGAGGCTTGGCCTACACCTGCCGATATAAAGGAGATGTCTCCCAGAGACCTGTTTACCTTCCTGGAAAAGACAGGATGGACGATGACCTAGGAGGACAACTCCTTGGGAGGATGTACAGTGGGTCACATGTGGCCTAAGTGCTATGGGCCTACACTCACCCTCCCTACTTCACAGATACAGAACCTCTCGAGCCAACGCCAACGATAGGAAACAATGGAGTCGCTGAACTTTGATGTCATACAGTTTTTAATATCAAAAACAGATCAGGCAGTGCTGTTTCGATCTGCCGTAGATCTCATTAGCGGTACTAAGCTGAACTTCGAAAGAATGGTTGGACTCAACTGTCCTTAAAAATAATCTTGATCAAAAAATTTGAATGATCATCTCCGTTCACCAAACAGCTATCTATAGGATCGACAGAAAACTTAAACCTTGCTTATGTAAGATACACGAGGGATCCCAAGATGGTTTCATGCGGAATCAAACTTAAACATCGATCCTTCTCTGTCTTTCTCTGCAGCTCACATTGTGAATCAATTAGATGAAACCGGAGCCCAAAAACAAATCTTTCGTGATTCATAAACTAGACAGCGAAACATAAGTCTTATCCTTGTTTATCTTGGATAAGCAAAGTTTGAATTTTCTTTCAATCTCATAGATGACGTCTTCGTAAGGGTCTGTTCTAAGTTTTACGGTAGATTTGTGGTGATTATGTGATGACGTTAACTGAGTTTCCGAAAATTGCGATGGAGTTATATAGGGTCTTCCAACAGGAACTTTCGAAGTTTGACAATTGATAACGGCCATCTTGTTGAAGCTACATCTGTCAAATTATTAGTCATTTATTCATTTATTTAGTCTGTCAGTCATAATTTTTGAATATGATGAGTAAACGATAATTATGTACAGTTCAAAAAAATTAACCGATTCTCCTTTGTTTCAGATGGCTTCCTCTCCTTCAGAGCTTCGTTCCCGGAGTGGTGCGATAGCTGTTCCGAGCTATTGGACAGCACCGGGGGGGCGTTGACCGCCCCCACTGGCCAAGACCCCTTACCGTTGATGGGACTGAGATCGCTCCGTATTTCGGCCCCACCGTTGCATCGCCCCCACAGGACCAGCTTATCTTCGACGGCGAACAGTTCAACAGAAAGTTCGGACACCGACGATAGATGCGATAGTTCATTGGGTGAGTTAATGTACAAAAGTTTCTAATAGTCGAAAGGATCATACAGTATAAGACATCTATAATTTGAATATCATCTTCCAATGTTCCACAACGTTCAAATCTGGGACCGTTGCTCTTCAATATATTCATTAATGGTATTGCAGATGTTATAGATGTGTATTTCCTTTTATATGCCGATGATCTAAAACTATACTGCCTCGTTTAGAACATAGATAATTGTGTGAACCTCTCAACAAACGTAGGACGGGTTGTAGAATGGTGTTATCGAAATAACTTGTCGCTGAACCTGGATAAATGTAAAGGTCATGTCCTACAGTTTGAAAACGAATATTTTGATCTTTGATTATTCAATAGAAAACGTTTCCCTGGTGAGACCAAAAACATTTACTGATCTTGGCGTCACATTTGATACTGCACTATAATTTAATAGGCAAATCGAAAATGTTGTAACCTCTTCGTCGTTTGTACGGATTAATTGCACGTAACAGTAGCGATTTCAAAGAAACTTCGACCTAAAAACTTTATTCTATGCTTTCATAAGATCAAAGTTAGAATACGCGTCAGTTGTGTGGAGCCCCTTTTATCAATATCACATTGATAGAATTGAAGCAATTCAACGACGATTTTTAAAACTGCTAAGCCTAAAAACCGATGGGATTTATCCTCCAATAGGAACAACCCACTCTGAATTGCTACAAAAGCATAACTTTTGCAGTCTCGAAAAAAGGCGTGAATATTATAGTGTTGTACTAACCTATAAAATTATCGAAAGCATAGTTGACTGCCCAACATTACTGGAAAAGTTTAATATTTGCATTCCTAGAATCTGAAACATTCATCTTATTTTTTAAACAGACCTCCTACGTATGTATTCACATACTTTTATCGAGTTCACTTCCTCAAATCTATATATTCAAAAGGTATCATAAAACGGACCTGCTTTACCTGTTTTGGTGTATCACTGTATTCAACTACATATTTTTCAGATTTTTCTCTACTTATAACTTTTCAATGGTGAACAGATTTCGTTGAAATTCCGGTTCAACCACTCTTCGAGCTAGTCAAATTTTAATTTAGGGAAAGGGTCGAACAAATTTAATTTATGCTGCAAGGAGAATTTAGTCAGTGAGTTATACTGCTTCATTTCCAAATGTAACTAATTTCCACTTTGAAGCAGAAATTAATAAACATACGAACAGTATGATATAATTTGTTTTCATCACAATTTGCATTGCAATACGCAAAAACGATAAATAATCCTAATAGATTAATTGCGATGATTGATCTTCAGTTGTTTTTTTGTTTCACTTATGACACCAAATGTGCTTTTGCTACAAAATAGTTGTTTACTGATATTGTGATAAGCAATTAGAAAACACAAACTTCACGATAAACTGGCAATGTTGTTTTAAGTTTTACAGTTGGTTTTAAAAATAAGAATTTATTAGCCTTTTGAATGTGAAATATAGTAAATACTTTTATCATTCAACATCAACAAAACGAATGTGATCACGTTTAGATGTAACATAGGGGAAATACTCTTGGAAAATGTAAAAATTGAAAATTTAGAGAAAAACAAAATTTTAGGCTCTTTATTGATGAAAATCTGAAATTTGATTCCTTTGATGACTTATGTAAAAGACCAGCAGCAGGATGTCATGCAGTGAGAGTTGTTGCAAGAGAGTTAAGACACTACTATCACTAGATCAGTTTATTTTGCAAAAATTGAGTTCTATTTACGTTATGGAATTTGTTTCTGGGGAAATTGTGCACAATTTCGTTTCAATATGGTATTCTCTGTACAAAAAAGATCCATTAGATATTAATGCAAGGCTAGGAATTCATGCCGCCCATTATTCGTGAAACAAAAAATTCTGACCTTGGTATGTCTTTTTATTTTGGAAAAGGTGTGACTTATTCACAAAAAATATAAAAATCAATTTAATACCACCTCAACTTATAGTACATGTCAGTCTTACTTCATTTCCCTTCCAATACCTACTCTAGCCCTTACACAAAATTCTATTATTTTCAATAGCAAGAAGTTATATAATCACCTTCCCATTAATTTAAGGCGAATATATAATGAAAATAAATTCAGAAAGAAAGTAAAATAATTCCTTGTTGGGAGGCCCTATTATGGTGTAGACAAATTCTACCAAGGCTCTATCGAGTAATTGGCATGTAGCTTTGTGTAAACAAGTTATTGAAATCCACAATGGTAGAATTCAAGATTCAATATACAGTCTAAAAAGTGAAATTGGAACTTCTGGTTTAGAATAAATCCAAAAATAGGCACGCTTCCCAAATACCATGTTCATCTCCTGATGAAATGCGCGTCGAGAAGAGTATTGCATTTCTGGTGCTTGGGAGAGGTGCTTGTTTTGGATACAGAGTCACAGACATTGTATCTTTATCCACAAACCATATAAGTCAGAGGAGTTAGTAGAAATACCTATTATTCATCATCTAAATATAAGTTCAAATGAAATACTATCAATTAACAAATCAATTTGTTCGGGCTAGTCTCAACTCACCTACACTGTAGGTCAATGGACTGAAACCTATCAGAAAACTACTACTTCCCTGACTAATACCACGAAGGGCGTTGGATTATATTCGACGGGTGTCAGTGCAGGATTCTTCAGAGAAGTAATTCCTGCATATGCTGTTGACGATACAAGTGCCGGACTGTATATCATGTATTTATCAACAACGTGAAGTTTTATTATTCATGTTCAATACGTATATCTTACCTAAAATATGAGTTATTTCATAATTTTTTTTCTCCATGCAAGATTCATTTTGAAATTGAATATTAAATAAATAAAAGGATCAACATAATTCAAGTTTCAACTGTTATTGAAAGAGGTACGGTTTTTTTGCAGGACTCGAAGACGATAGAGGAGAATTTCCAGTAGAAATACTTCCTTGCCTCTTTCTGGGTAATGGAGCGAGCAGCGAAGATAGTCAGGCTCTAGCCAGGCACAATATACAGGTATTGAGAAACGTTCAATATGTTTTTTTGTCCATTCCTTGACAATTCTCTCTCATATTTTTCAGTATGTGCTTAACGTCACAAAAGATCTTCCTAATGTGTTCGAGAAGCAAGGAAACATGAAGTATTTGCAGATTCACATTAACGACCATTGGTCGCAGAACTTGGCAAGTCATTTTCCGAGTGCAATTGCATTCATTGGTGAGTTTCATGTATTCCAATTTTTTTTTCTCGAAAAATTTATAAGTAGTGAGTGTTGCAATGTCATATGAAATAGGTTTTTTTATGTCTTTGAAGTAACAAATTCAAGGAAAAGTTATTTGAAATATGGAGGTTTATTGCAAACTATGAGCTAGTGAGTTTCGTTGTTCATCTGTCGACAGTTACTCACCGAAGTTTCAGTCATTTTGGACGCGCAGTTGTTACGTAACAGTCGTTTGAGTGAGTTGTTGTGAATGTTTTTATGAAAATAGACAAAATCGAGTATCGAACTTTCATTAAATACATGTTTTGAAAGGCAATACGCCTATGCCAATCATAGCTGAGTTATATTCTGTGTATGGGGACTGCACCATCATTCACCACAGTGAAATTTTGGGCAGCTGAAATTGAACGTGGCCGTGAGAGCTTGGGAGACGATGATTGTTCGGGACGTCAAAAAACTGCAACTACCGACGAAAACATCGTTCGCCAAATGGTGCTAGACGACCGCCGAATTAAAGGGTGAGAGATAGCAGAGGTTATGAACATGCAAAAAAACGTGTTTGTCAGATATTAGGCATGAGAAAGCTTTCCACGCGTTGTGTGCCGCGTTTGCTCACGTTATAACCAATGAACATTCCCAATGCTCTGTTAGCGCAGTGTAGACACAATAAGTCCGAGTTTTTGCGCCGATTAATTACTGTAGATGAAACTTGGATACACCATTATGGTTAGGTCAGGTCCAAAGTGAGTGGGTCTATTCGACCTTCCACCGCAACCCGCAAGGTATATTGTGGCTCACACCTATTCACACTCGACCAAATAAACCCAGCTTCTTAACGAAGCCGATTAGTTTGTATGGTGAGTGGTCTTTCAGTGGTAAGAAACTCTAAAAACCTGATTCGTAGCGGGACCGTATGTGCTCTGCTGTTTCATCATTGTCCAATTAGAGGCGTTTTTCGACAGTCCGAGTCTCTGCATATGATGATTCATAAGACAGTGACCTGTAAGAAGGCCTGTTAGACATCGTAGTTCATCCCTACAAAGGAAAAGTTATTTGAAATATGGAGGTTTATTGCAAACTATGAGCTAGTGAGTTTCGTTGTTCATCTGTCGACAGTTACTCACCGAAGTTTCAGCCATTTTGGACGCGCAGTTGTTACGTAACAGTCGTTTGAGTGAGTTGATGTGAATGTTTTTATGAAAATGGACAAAATCGAGTATCGAACTTTCATTAAATATTTGTTTTGAAAGGCAATACGCCTACGCAAATCATAGCTGAGTTATATTCTGTGTATGGGGACTCTGCACCATCATTCACCACAGTGAAACTTTGGGCAGCTGAAATTGAACGTGGCCGTGAGAGCTTGGGAGACGATGATTGTTCGGGACGTCCAAAAACTGCAACTACCGACGAAAACATCACCAAAGATCACCAAATGGTGCTAGACGACCGCCGAATTAAAGGGTGAGAGATAGCAGAGGTTATGAACATGCCAAAAAACGTGTTTGTCAGATATTAGGCATGAGAAAGCTTACCACGCGTTGGGTGCCGCGTTTGCTCACGCTGTTTCATCATTGTCCAAACAGAGGCGTTTTTCGACAGTCCGAGTCTCTGCATATGATGATTCATAAGACAGTGACCTGTAAGAAGGCCTGTTAGACATCGTAGTTCATCCCTACTGCAGTCCAACAACTCTTTGGTATCAAGCTTCGAAGGTTGAATAAACGCCTTGGAGTGAGCCAATCCTGGAAGTTTTTGCCAGAAGTCCATAAATGATCTGGCCATCCAGGTGTTCAATCTTCGTTTGGCAAAGCCTAAGCGATGCCAATGATAGGTTCTGGTCCGATGAAGCTGCTTGCGATACACCATTACACGTTCGAAACAAAAATACAGTTCAAAAAGTGGACTGTCAAGGGAGAACCGGCTCCAAAAAATGCATATACTGTTATTTCGGATGGGAAAGTGATGTCGACTGTCATGCAGTTATTTCAATAGATTATCTTTGAAAAGAAAAAACTATAATAGGAGCATACTTGGCATCGTTACTTGAAAAGCTGAAGGCAGAACGGAAAAACGGCCACATTTGCAGAAGAAGAAAATCCTGTTTCACCAAGACCACACACCGTCTCACACCTCAGCGGTTGCCATGGCGAAAATCCACGAATTATGGTTTGAACTGCTTGACCATCCGCCTTACCCACCAGATCTAGCCCCAAGCGACTTGTTTTTGTTCCCTCATCTGAAAATTGCGCTCGGAGGAAATATATTTTCGTCAAATGAAGAGGTATTCACCTCCATGCACAATTATTTTTCATAGAAAAACGCCGAGTACTATTTGGACGGACTACAGAGATGGGGGCATCGCTCGGAGAAGTGTGTATAGTTAAAAGGAGACAATGTTGAAAAATAAAGAAAAACAAATAAAAATATCAAATCACTATTGTACATAGGAATTTCTAGTACAATGCAAACAGCATACCCATGAACGTTTAAAAAAAACAGGTCCGTACTGCATGCAGTGACTGAAGATGTTGTCAGATATACGAAACATTCTTGATTCAAACTTTGTGATATACCATTGTATTCCAAAGATAATGATTATGAAAAAATATCCAGGTTCATATCATAAGAAAAGGATTTGAGCCCCGAAAAGACAGAAAGTTATCCAGAATAAGCACTTTTCCCAATCACCAGAAGTGTGATAATCTTCTACGCGCGGTTCACCAACCAAGTCGGCGTTTTCAGGAGATGAAGAAAACTAATTGCTAACTCTAAAACTGGTCTCTATTGATATCTTCACACTTTCACTTTTCGATACACAGCAGTGTTGAACTGGAAGCAATTCTGTTCTATGCAGATTTTTGTTGATTGTATGTAGTCTTCTATTACTTATTCACTCAGACAATTATTAACCCCCAGAAGATTCGATAGTTTTTGGTTTTTACAGACAGCATGAAGGCACGGCAATGGGCACTTTCCTACTCCATAACTAATCTGTTCATGAACAAATTTGAATTGGAACCAGAAGTTGAAATTATTTTCCACGGACTTTTATCCGATATGTAAACTATGTATTTCCGATTTTTTATCCAAAGAAATCAAAGGTAGACACTTTGTTTCAACTCCTAACAACAGAACCCTAAATATTGAGTTTACATATGAAATTGAAAACAACGAGGAGGTACCATTCTTGGATGTCTTAATGATTAAAAGAAACAAGGGTGTAGAATTTGATGTCTACAGTACTTTTAAATATATTTCTGATAGTTCACACCATTGTCCACAACAAAAATGGCAGGTCTAAACTTTCATGTTCATAGACTTGTTACGTTCCCCTTGAGTAAAAAAAGGTACGAAATCGAGAAAAATGCTTTCTCAGTTGAAAGCAGCAGGTATTCTTCAATTAAATTGATGAATGTAGCCTTCAAATATTGTAGGTTAGTTAATTAGAAAAATAAATTTAGGGAAAATCTTCGTAAATCTTTGACTTTTCAAATAGACATGGATTCAAAGTTTATTGCCCATACACTAACGGATTAGATCTTACATTCAAAAAGTTGAATGTGAAAGTAACCTTTAAAACTTCTTGGAAAATGAAAAGTTGGGAACATATTAAAAGCCGACCCCGAACGCTGCTTTATTCAATATTCTCACAGGCCGCCAGTTTCTCCCCCCGATTCACCCCTTTCGCTGAAGGCACGTGGACTCCCCCCGGTTTGCCAGTGAATGGTTGATTCCTGCCGACGCTCTGCTCCGTAACAAAAAGTTGCTACCCGTGGACGGATACTCTGTCTCCGTTCGCGGTATCGGCTCTCTTTGTTCGTTTTCATTGAACAGGCATGAATGGCGCCGGGATCTGGGTCACGTCGCCTGGGGAACGATTTCATTCACGTAGGAGTTCTCGCAATACATGTAAATTCTCTCGACGTTTCCTAGCCGTCCCCCTACCCCTCAGGTGGATCAGCCGAAGGAAACTGGAAGACAGACAACCCTAAGGATAAGCGTGGGGAAAACGACGCGGAAGTTGATCCCCTTTTGTGTAAAGATGGGGGAGAGTTATCAACTCTCGAATTATGTTTCTTCTCGCATAACCTATCAAGAGAAGTATGAAATTTCCAAACGTTTTTTTGTTATATTGTAATTCAATTAACGTGACATTTGACGTCAAAGCTGATGCTCAGGAGTTCCAATTTATCGCTTTCCTATATTTCAAGAATCTTACGTACAACAGAAGGGTTTATTTTTTTCAATAGGGTCGCACATACTACATGGGCTGAAAGTCTCGGGCCTAACAAATAGATGGCGCTAGTCTTATTGCATTCGCTTCCTTTTCAGTTAGTACTAACCTTCAAAAGAAAACTGTTGAAATTTCATAAGTTTGTGAGTTATTGTACTAAGAGTGGCACTACTTCACAATTTCGAGTTTTAATTTTACACTGCTTGTTGATATAGGAAAAAATACCGTTCCAACGAAGCAATGGTTATAAAGACTCTGATCCATCAGAAACAACAATTGAATGTTGATTTGCTGACTTCTGTCGTAGAGACAGACACCTTTGAAGCAGAACGCAGTGAAGGTCCAAACGACGCAGTAACGCCAGAAAACATAAACAATCCACAAAATCGTTTTGAATGATCGAAAAGTGAAGTTGCGTGAGTTAGGTTAGGTCCAACGTGAGTGGGTCTATTCGACCCTCCACCGCAAGGTTTTATTGTGGCTCACACCTACTCACATTCGACCAAATAAACCCAGCTTCTTAAAGAAGCCAATTAGTTTGTATGGTGAGTGGTCTTTCAGGTCAAATGGTGAGAGTCCGGCTCTGCCGAACTCTGAAAACTTGATTCGGTCCCCAGCGGGGCAGGCACAAGGTATATGCTCTGCTGTTTCATCCTTAATGAGGTAGTCAAGGTGCAAGATTCCCACCTTGATACCCGCGACAACGTTCCCATATGAGGGTTTTTGCACGTCAGCTACACCTGACGATGCCTTAGATTCAACCTTGCAGGGCTTTTTCGCCTCAGGTTTTGGTGAATCATCACTTGAGCGCAAACGTTTGCTAACCTGCTCATGGGGGGTTTGTTCCTCCACCTGAGACAGATTCTGCGTACGCCGCTTAAGAATTTGGTGCAAGGCGGTTTCATAAGATACCCCGCTCTTGAGGAGACGACTCAGCCGTTTTCTGGCTGCACCACTAAACCTTTTTTTTTAGGTTAAGTTATCAGGAGTTGGATCAGGAGTTGGAGAGTTGAGAAGCTCTTGGCCCTGATCTAAATTTACAGGGAGGTCAGTTGGAGTCGTAAACTCGACATCCATATCCTCTGTAGACTCGCTCCTGAACTAAATTTACAGGGAGGCCAGTTGGTTTCGTAAGCTCGACATCCATCTACTCTGTAGACTCAGTGTCAAATAGAATTTTTAAGTTTACTCTGTTCATAAAAGTCACACGAGTAGTTAGGGAAAGAAGGTCAATCACGGCTGAGCCCCGCATTAACGTGACAAGGCAATGCTACGACTAGCAGGCGCCCGGTATCTCAAAGGTTTCGTAGAGACGGCTGATAGGCTCAGTGTTATTCATCCTTTCGGCACGGATACATATACACCTTAGCCATCGTTGGGATGCCATTCAGTAAGGAAATAACAGAACCACAAGTGATTCTGCCTTTCCCGTATCCAGCGGGGCTACCTGGAAGCAGGCATCCGATGGCCGATTTGCTCAACCCCCACATCCCCAGCCAATGCACTCGCCAAAAACAGCATGCACAGTGGTTCAGGCAGTGAAAGATGAACAAGGAAAGCCAACCCGCCAGACACCAATGATGCAGAACGCAGTGCAGGTCCAAACGACGCAGTAACACCAGAAAACATAAAAAATCCACACAATCGCTTTGAATGATCGAAAAGTGAAGTTGCGTGAGTTACCCTACATTGTAAATATATCAAAAGAACGTGTTTGGATTATATTTCATGAGTATTTGACTATGAGAAAGCTCTGTGCCGCGCCAGCTCACTGTTGACCAAAAAAAGAACGTCTTGATGATTCTGGGCAGTGTTTGGACATGTTTAAACATAACAAACCGGATTTTTTGCATTGGAATTTGACAATGGATGAAACATGGATCCATCACTTCATTCCGGAATGAAAACGATCGTCATCGGAGTGAAGAGCAACTGGTGAACCTCGTCCAATGCTCCCGAAAGCACAACAATCGGTTGAAAAGGTTATGGCCTTGGTATTTTGGGATGTGCGTGGTGTAATATTCATAGACTATCTTGAGAAGTGAAATACCATCAACACTGACTGTTATATAGCGTTATCGGAGCGTTTGAAGGCTGAAATTGCGGAAAAACGACCCCATTTGAAGAAAAAGAAAGTGCTGCTTCATCAGGACAATGCTCAGTGTCACAAATCAATAAAAACGATGGCAAAAGTGCACGAAATGGGCTTCGATTTGCTCCCGCATATACCATATTCGTCAGATTTGGCTCCCAGCGACTTACTGGCTGTTCGCAGACCTCAAAAAAATTCTCCCCGTTATCAAATTTCGCTCGAATGAAAAGGTTATTGCTGAAACTGAGGTCTACTTTGAGGCAACAGATAAATCGTTCTACAAAAAATGGTATTGAAATATTGGGCAGCCCTGGAATGTTTATTTTTATTAAACCCCGGACTTTTCAGCCCAGGTGTTGATATCATAATGAAGACCATAGAAATCACTTATCAATGGGAATATTCTTCAGAAGTACTATTAATAAAGTACATTTACTAAGTCATAAGTACCATTACAATTTCAAAGCTCTTCACCACTATGAAACATAAACGAAACAGAAAATAATTATATTGCTACAAAATAGTTATTTATTTAACTAGACAGGAGTAGGAGTAAAAGATTTCATGAAACCAGTCAAGGCAGTGCCGTGTGAAACATAAGGTTTGTTCTGGTTCTACGAAATTCAGGGTTCTAGGACGTCAGGATCATGCACAGTTGATATACAGCGTTCTGGTTTATTGAGTATAAGTTCGGATTGATGAATCCTCTGTTCTGGTTTCGACTACGAAATGATCCTAAACTGTCTTGAACCGTCCCGAATCGTTCTTGCTCTTAAGGCTGAACTGTTGAGAACTGTTCCCGTTGCTCATGCGCATTCATGTGGAAATTTGTTAGGGCTATTTTCTAGGATTTTTTTTATTTATTTGATTTCAATAATTGATGATTGAGGTTAGATAACATTTGAACTGACTACAAGGATACGTTACATAACAAAATGAACATGATCAACAGTATTTTCTCGTCTTTTCATATATACGATATGTGGCACAGTGATCTCCACAAAATGTGATCTGGTGTCCGAGACTATTTCGGACTGTTTGAGATTTTTTGTTTGTACGCATCATGTCTTGCGCAGTTTCCAAACAGTTTCGGATGTTAGAGCCAGAACAAACCTATAATAATGAATGTGATAGAATTGAAAATCAATAACTCATTGCAACACGTGTTTCTCTATGCAATAGCTTCTTCAGGCTTGTCTATACTAGTTAGTATAGACACTAGTTAGTATAGTGTCTATACTAGCTTTCAATGTCTAAGCATTAAAGATGTCACTTCTATGATCAATGAATGTCACTGAAATTGACGTTTAATGCCAATCGGAGAAAAAATAGAAGACAATACGATAGAAGACAAAACGAAAGGAATATTCTAGTTCAGAAACGTGTAATAATTATGACATCATCATTTGAAATTCGTACAAAGTAGAAATTTTTATTTATCAGATCGCGACTCAATGAACATGCACTTGTCTGTTCTCATGATATTAATGATATTTCAAATATCAATAGAACTTGTATACCAGCATTTTATAACTTAAAGATTCTGTCAATAATTTGAGAAGAGTCGGACCACGCAGTTCATCCGACATTCAGTTCCAATACAGATACGAACACGTCAGGACGTTTTCAGTTTGTGTATCGCAGTAAGGTAGATCACTTCGACCATTGCCGCAGACGAAACGTCAAACCTAAACACCTGCAGACCGCTGCTAATATACCCAGAAACAACAAATGATCTCAACATTCTTAGGGATTATCTCTTCCACCAATGTTTATTCGTTGGTTCCTAATAAATATGTGGTACACTATTCAAATCCAACAAATTCATTTAATAATTCAATATTGCAAGTGAACGCTGTTCGCTTTATAGTTTTCGTACTTGTTTCACTTGTTCACTCGTCGCTTCATCTGCAACTTGACTACCTCGTATATATATTCATATTTTTATAGAATTCTTCATGTCCATTGGCGACAGATATGCGTTACCAGCGATGACGATTGGCGTCATGATCGCCATGTTCAGAAGCAGTAGGGCCGATGCCGTAACATTGCCCCCCTCTTCAAGTTACTCTTTCTTTTATTTTTACTTATCTGAAAGGATCATTACGATTAGGGGCAAAGGCATTTCTATCTCCTTCGCAGTTTGGGATAGGCTTCTTCGTTCCTCTGGGGTTGACATTAGCCACACAGCGTCTCGTCTTTGGAACTATGTCCTTAGCGTTCCTGTCCACCTCATCCTTCATCTGGTCGCATACGTAGGCGTTTTCTCGTGAGCTCTTCTTTTTTTCTTATTCTCTAACCCTCAACGAACTCATTGTGGGCTCTTTTTTCGTGGTGGAAACGTTGCATCGTTTACACCACTCTTTGGAGTCGATCCAGCATTATTTCTAACGTATCTTTGATACACATCCGCTGCCTCTTCTTGACTCTCCCACATACGATGAAATATGATGCCATCGCGATTGATTAGAGAATCCCACCGAACCCAGTAAGTGAAGTTCAATTTTCTATTTCTTTCTTCGATTCTTCATGCCACCCTATTACCCTATTCCATGTTCTATTCATATGTGTTCCCTATTCCATGTTCTATTCATATGTGTTGCGTGATCATAGACGCCTCTGGTAGGCTTCTGAGAAAATCGATAATGAACTCGGTCTTCTCTGGTATTTTCCCCCGCCGGTCGTCCTTTTCAATGGACTATTGCGTCGCGTCGAATGAAATGACCCAGTGGAATTCATGAATGCGGCACCCACGCAGCTGAACCGTTGAATTTTATTCGGTGAATCAAGTATCAATCGAGCCCTCGGAAAGGTCAGGTAGGGACAAGTGGGCGCAATTATGAGGGGTCAACTTTAAAGGCGGTTGAAACAATGAAGATAACTAGCCGATTAAATAATTCGTGGAGGAGTGAGTGTATTTTTCTAGGAGATGTTTGTTAAGGAAGCTTTCTTGAGCAATGGATGTATTTTAGAGCATTGGCGCACTGAGAAAATCATAGAGGTTGGCTTTTTCGGCATCAACACTCAATTCCATTTTTTTGACATGCCGCTTCATGTGAGAAGCAGATTCAACTTCAAGAATTTATAATGAAAAATTAAACTTCAATGAAAACGTTAATTTGATATTTGCAAATTTTCTGGAATGAATACGGTAAAACCGGATGTCCTAACTCATAAAATTTGATGGTTTTTCGGCAAAATCTATAACATACAAGGGTCACCCTTGAGGGGAACACACTGTTTAATGTTTTTTTTTAAGATATTCACTTTTTAGACTAATACACTTTTGCATGCGTTCAAACTTGTTATCGAAATATTTTTGTAGCTCATATCTCAGAAACATGGTTTTTCAAGGATTCAGAGATTCTTGAACTGACGAAAAAATTTCTATGATCGCAGTTTTTTGACATTGGGGAACACAAAAGAGTCATTGGGCATTTTTCTTCGTCAAATAAACGAATGTTTTGATATACTGTATGGAAACTGGCGTTGTCATGATGAAGAATAATGAGACATTTCAAGTTATTTTTCTTAGTTGAGATCAGAGCCCAGTAAACAAAGCATTCGTAATGTACAGCCACCGGACTGAGTCATGGCCGGTGGGGAGATCGTATCTGCGTAAAGTTTGGGTGGGTGTATGACAAAGAAAGTTTTAGGAAAAAAGAAATAGAAACTTTTGTTTGCAATTTTACGTAGTACGGCTCGAATAATCTAACAGACTGATAACAGATGTCTACACATCTACTACACATCTTGAGGGAGAGGCTTCTCACCGGCCATGACTCAGTCCGGCAGCTGTAGCAACTGTTGATACTGTTACGTTTTTCCCCGTGGGTTAATCAATAATTGACTACACTGAATAATCAAACTTAACTTTATTTCACTTCAAATACAACAAACACTTCAACTATTATTTGAGTGTCTAAAGCCTTACTAAATCACTTCGCGTTTCGCATTGCAACGTTCACTTGACTGTCTCGATATGCCCGCCGTCAGCGCTTAAATATCGTAGAACTTTCGCCGAAGTGATTGCTGATTCTCGAGCGGCAGGGAACATTGGGCATTCCCGCGCTCTTAGCTACGTCACGTTTGGTTTGTGGTTACCAGTGGCGGCCGGCGTTTCTTTCTTTCAGGCATTATTTACAACAATACTTTATAAAGATCAGATTAGACCTTCTTTGGAGTATTGTTCTCATGTATGGAGCTCCATGCCTAAACATACCCTGAAGTTGCTGAATTACATCCAGAAAAAAACCATCCGCCTGATTGGAGACACACTTGCAACCTTGATAGTCTGGAACATCGAAGAAAGGTTGGAGATGTATCTCTCTTTTATAGATACTTTTACGGAGGTGTTCAAGTGACTTGGCACATTTGATTCCACCAAGAGAGGTTCATATCAGAAATACACAACGGACTGGCTGCTCATCGTTTTGAGGTTCAACTCAGTAGGTACACCTCGAACTTCTCTGTTTAAGAACTCTTTCATTTGGAGAACGGCATTTATGTGGAATATACTTCCTGAGAATGTTTTTCCAAATGAATTTAATCTCCAGTGATTCAAATCCAACGTGAATAGCTACTTTCGCACAGACATCGCTCTTAGAGCGTCTTAAGATTTTTCATATATCACTTGTTTTTTGTCCTGAAAAAGGCGCTTTTGCGATCCGCCATAAGTTTCAGTGGGGCTAGGCTAAACCACGAATGCTTTGCTGGACTGTCCTTGAATAACAAGTCTCAGTAAGTAGAGGTGATGACATCCCCCCATACGAAGACGCCATCTATTGATCGACAATCCACGATAATCAAACTTAATCGAGGCTCCCCAAGGTGATCAGTCTGACACTACTGATTAAACCTATATGACGGGTCGAAACGGCACTGTTTAGTATCGTATGACTTTGTTTTTGGACTCTGGTTACAACGCGTTGCCTTACAGTGGAAGACAAAGGACGAATCTCGTTTGATAAATGTTGAAAGGTGGTTTTTCAACTGACCGCCTTGAGGAGCCTCGTTTATCATTGATGTTCGTGAAATGAGTATTGGTCGACCCAATAGATAGCGTCTTTGTAAGAGAAGATGTCGTCGCCTCTACTTATTTTTCATTGAAGACTTTTGACAAACACATTGTAGTATACCATTCAGCGTTAATTGAACTTCTATTTTCCAAAGAAACAGTGGCTTTATGAGTTGGAAATTTCCTTCCACCAATTCACATGTGCAAAGGCACATGTGAATTGGCACACTTTTTGCTAACATGTATTTACATGTTAGTAAAAAGTACTAACGTTGGCCTTGTTGTGATGAATCCATCTGGAGCAGATCTTAAGCTCAAGTATAAATGCAAAGTCGAATTTATTGCAGTCTGTAAAATGTCAAGAAAAAAAACACTTCTATCTCACTGTATGTCACACGTCGATCGTATATGTAAATGCTTCGGGTATTGTCCATTTCCCATCCTTTTGGGTAACAAGGACAACGGAACTACGGTATGGAGACTCCTCCTAAAAACGCTTGCTTCTAGTAACTTTGATGTTTCTCATATACAACGTTTTCTTTATCAATCTCTTTGCCAATCCAAATTTCCCCAACAAAATAGTAACAAATTTATTTTTGTTGGGTGTATTATAAAGCTTAGAAATAAACCTTGCTAACACCTTTGGACTAAAAACGGCCAATAACTCGGGAATTTTTCATATATTTTACAATACATCTTCGCAAAATAAGCTACAAAAGAAGAAGACACAGTTCTCATTAGGAACCTTGTTCTTCTCTGAAGCACTAGCAAATGTATATACATATTGTACAGGATTGTCTGAATCAGCTCCTGACAGGGTTAACTAGTTAATTAATTGTACCAGTCTCCGTACACGATATATTTGGAGGACTAACACATTTGTTTTCGCTAAGTGTTTCGCGGCTAAGAAAATTCCTTTGGTTGATTTTGACTGGTAATCATCTATGTAAAATGGCACCTGCTGTTTTTTTAACAAGCAGTGTTCCACGTTGGGCTACGTGAACACCGTTGACATTATATTGACTTACTTCAGGAGCTTGTACGTTCCTGGAAATTTGAACCACAACATGTTCGAAAAAATGGGCGCAAATCTGTCAAACGGTCTCTGTGAAATTTTCCCATTTCTCATGGTAGTTCATTTTCTCGCGCACAGAATTAACTTAACTTGGCTACCATTTTCCTAGTTCTTCAGTTGAGAATATAGAAGACTTACTTTGTTCTGGTTTTTGTCTTGCTCCTGTTGCCACTGCCCAAACTACTGCCAATTGTAGCTCCCCCATTGTTGACTCCTGGGGACAGTTACTCCTTAATGCATCAATGTAGACGTCGCGCTGTTTGATAAAGGGAAATAATATAGTTCAATTTTATTTAACAACCAGCTTAAATGTCGTTTCGTAGGTAACAATCAATCACATACAACCATTTCATACATCGGTCTTCAGGCAGCAATCCACCTTACTGTCCATAGTCAGCAACTGTTCGGAACTAATATTCTTTAACTAAACTATATTCATCCAACAAACAAAGAAACCCAAACAAAGATAGATGCGTGTACGAATCATGATCACCACGCACATTTGCATCTATTGGGTAAAATAAACAAGCCTCCTTACTCTGGCCAATCAGATTGAACTGCAATCGGCTGGCGGAATTCATTGTTACAGTGTCTGAGTAGTCAGTTACGTTGTAACGCCTGTGGTGTGTACATATATGGTATTTTGAAGACTAAAATTTTTAATATGTCGAGTACTGCGACTCTGTACAAGCAGCCTTGTCTGGGAGATCACGTGCACTAAGCGTGATAATGTTTTGGAGCACTTTTCTGCTTAGATGGACAGTGTATAGTAACTCATTTTCGAAGAAACTTATGTTTAATGTTTATATCTACATTTATTTCTATGTAAAAAATAGATAATTAATTTTCAAAAATTATATTACTCGCATTCTGCCACGCCTGCCAAAACCAATTGTCATCTATTTCGTAGAAACTCATTTGGTAATCAATTATTTCAGAGTACTCCGATTTTTTCCCAAAATATACGTACATAATTTTTACTTACTTCGGGACAAGTGCAACTCAAGTATATATAATTTGAAATAAATCATTACCACAACTGAATTTTCCAAAATTCCGATTTCAAAGGTGGAATTCGCAGATGGAAGTTGGAATTTAATAATTATTTTGTTAAATTCCCACTTCAATTTTGGAAATTAGTTTGCAGAACATTTATGGTCCTTCTAAGGCTTCGTACGTCCCTATTTCACTTTTCAAACATTTTTATTTAATAAAGGAAGCCCGAAAATAAATTATTTTTATTAACACGCTTTTATTAGCTTCACCTGTATATATGTTTGTCAATTTGTTTGTAACTTGAGAATTATCGACGTTATTGCTTGATCTATGCGCGGGCAGATGGCGCTATACTTAACCTCCTTGATATAATTCGGACTCACTTTACATGTATTTCTTCATTTGACAAAAGTATATTTTAACACGCTTTTATTAGCTTCACCTGTATGTATGTATGTATGTTTGTTTGTCTGTAACTCTCAATCTGGGGATCTGTATTTGACAGAATTATCGACATTATCGCTTGATCTATTCGCGGGCAGATGGCGCTGTACGTAACCTCGTTGTTATAATTCGAACTCACGTTACATGTATTTCTTCATTTGAAAAAAGTATTTTTTT